>CAUYTI010081602.1:0-36511 GCA_963575145.1 Galago senegalensis | reverse complement strand
CCCGCCAAACAATGACAGCTGCAACCAAAAAATAGCCGGGCGTTGTGGCGGGCGCCTGTGGTCCCAGCTACTTGGGAGACAGAGGCAAGAGACTCGCTTGAGCCCAGGAGTTGGAGGTTGCTGTGAGCTGTAATGCCACGGCACTCAACCCAGGGGGACAGCTTGAGGCTCTGTCTCAAAAAAAAAAAAAAAAAAAGCTGGGTGTTGTGGTGGTAGCCCCAGTTACTTGGAAGGCTGAGACAACAGAATCATTTGAGCCCAAGAGTTTGAGGTTGCTGTAAGCTGTGACATCATAGTGATCTACCAAAGGTGACAAAATAAGACTTTGCCCCCCCCAAAAAAAAGAACAGTTCTGGTATGGAGGCAGAAGCCTGGAGTTCCAGTCCCTGTTCTGTCCCAAGCCCTAGTGTGATCCTTAGAAAGTCCCCTCCCTCCCAGCCCCCCCCCCAATCCTACCCTCTTGTTTTCCTGGGAATCTGACTCAAACAAGGGGACATGTTAGTCAATGGGTAGGGGCACAACCAGACAGCCCTTGGAGAGCCTGGCTATCGGTCCCTTGTCACTAATGGGTCAATGGCCGGAAGCCCAACTCCAACCTTGCAATACAATACCAGTCACCCCACCCTTACCAGTGCCTTCACCCACACCCGACTTCCGGCCTCTGTTCCTTCCTCACCTCTGGAAAAGGCTTCAGGGCTCCTTAGGGAATCTCCCATGTCTCCTCTACTGGCTCCCTGCCCAGGGCTCAACCCTCTCTCTCCCACTGCCTATTTAGGCAGGCCAGTCGCCAGTCTTCTGCTAAACTTTCTCCAGAGAGGAAAGGACTGTAAAGGAGACTGTTTTTCCTGCTATCCTCAGATAATGGATCCCAAATCAATGGATGGGGGGGGGTGGACTGAATGCTGGGGCCTAGGACTGGGCTTCCCTGGGCACTCTCCCACCCCTCTGAGCCCCGGGGCAGGTGGCAATCCCTCTCCTACCCAGCCACTTCCTTCCTCTGCCTCAGCATACCCAGAGAAGAGAGCCCAGAGGCTAGACTTGCAACTTTTGGAAAACAAACACAAGACCTTAAGGCCAAGAGAGAGTGCTGGCTACCGTCAACGAGTTGACAACAAAATTCATTAAACACAATTTTTAAAACCATGAAATTCTAGATTCATAGAGTCCCACAGTCGTGGAATCTTAGCATCACAGAATTCTAGCATGATGAAATCTGTGCTACAGAAACTTAGAAGTCAAAAGTTGTGACATTTACTGAGTCTCAGATCACAAAATTATAGCGTATTCTTGAAGTGTAAGTCTTGAGCAGTCAAGTAATGAAGCTCCTATCTTCAAGTAAGTGTCTGAACTAGAGGGTTCCCTACTGGAGATGGGCAAAGGCATTTACACATGAACTTTTTTTTTTTTTTTTTGAGACAGAGCCTTAAGCTGTCCCCCTGGGTAGAGTGCCATAGCATTACAGCTCACAGCAACCTCCAACTCCTGGGCTAAGCGAGTCTCTTGCCTCCGCCTCCCAAGTGGCTGGGACCACAGGCGCCCGCCACAACGCCTGGCTATTTTTTGGTTGCAGCTGTCGTTGTTTGGCGGGCCCGGGCTGGGGATTCGAACCCGCCACCTTAGGTGTACGTGGCTGGTGCTTTAGCCGGTTGAGCTATAGGCGCCGAGCCTACACATGAACTTAAACCAGACAGAAGACAAACTTTGTCCATGAAGACACATTTCTGGCTCCCAAGGATAAGGGGGTTGGGGTGACTGGTGTGGATAGACACAGTGGAATTATAGAAAAAGTAAATATAAAGAAAGAATCAAGTAGAGTAACATACTGACCCCAACACCTTCAGCTTCCCTATGATTGAAGTTAACATCTGCCCCAAAAGGCTGGGAATGGTGGCTCATGCCTGTAATTCTAATACTCTGAGAGGTCAAAGCGGGTAGATTGCCTGAGCTCAGGAGTTCGAGACCAGCCTGAGTAAGAGAAAGACCCCCATCTCTAAAAATAGCCAGGCATTGTGGTGGGCACCTGTAATTCCAGGTACTCAGGAGGTTGAGGCACGAGGATTGCTTTAGCCCAAGAGTTTCAGGTTGCTGTGAGCTATGAAGGGTGACAAAGTGAGACTGTCTAAAAAAAAAAATCTGCCCAAGACATTTCCAAAGGTTAGTAAGACTCCTTGTCACATTGGAATGGCAACAACCCATGTCTGGCTATGTATTTTGTGAAGAAAATTACCAAACAGAAAACACTCCATGCTTTTCTTATGGTGGCTTCAAGGAACAGACTCTCTTCAAAGATGCTGAGGACTAAACCATAAGGCACACACCAAAGCTGCCCTGTGGGGTAGGGTTCAGCGCCCCTAACCAGGCCTAGATAGGAGACCTTGTGGAGGACACCCAGGGGTGGGGGTGGGGTGGTGGTGCCTAGGGATACTGATCAGCCCTACAGAAGGAGCCAACCTTGAGGCAAAATTTGTAGGGGGACCCTTGTCTGATCTTTAGGGCTGGTTACTCAGCAAACAATGGGGATATTTACCTAGCATTTCTGGGAAACTACTGCAAACTCAGGAACTCAGAAGGAGCAGTTCCAAAGAGAGGCAAATGCCAGGCCCTGCTGGGCACGGGAAATGGAGCAATGTCAGGTGAAGGTCTTCTTGTTCAGCTGCCTGTGGTTGGATTCAGCTCAATACCTCAGCTCTGACCTCTACTCACACCTCCAGGGCCCATGCTTACCTCTCTGAGCTTGCCTGATGTTCTACCTACTTATACCTACCTGCTGCGTGACCTTTGGCAAACCCTATCCCCTCTCTGGGCCTAAACCCTCCTGCACTCTCTTTTGAAGGCTATAATTAAGTCCTAAGTGCAGCTTTTAGTATTTCATAGTCCTCTTTTTTTCTGGAGCAAATCTAACTTCAGGTATCTCTTTTCCCAACTTCCAGAGAAAATGTCAGGCAGCTTCAGGGGAGAATGCAAAAAATAGGGAATAGAAATAATGCTTACATTTGACATCCTGTATGTGTCAATGCCTATGACTGGTGTTTTCAGAAATCATGTTTGGTTTGTATATTTTTGAGATATGTTGCCCCAGGCTAGAGTGCCATAGCATCAGCCTAGCTCATAGCAACCCCAAACTCCTGGGTTCAAGCCATCCTCCTGCCTCAGCCTACCCAGTAGCTGGGAGTATAGGCCCTCACCATAATGCCAGGCGAATTTTTATTTTTAGTAGAGAAGGTGTCTGTCTTGAATTCCAGAGCTCAAGTGATCCTCCCACCTCAGCCTCCCAGATTACAGGTGTGAGCCACCAGGCCCAGCCAGAAATCATGTAGTAATATAATGCCCATAATCACCACTCTGTGTGTGTAAATCATTGCTCCCATTTTATAGATGAAAGAATGGAGACTTGGGAAATACATGCCTAAGACTATCCAGCTAGGGAATAAACAGAGCTGAAATCTCAAACAATTCTATTTTAATCTGAAGGCTATGGTTTCAGGTTAGCATTATTTCATGTGGCTTCACTGGGTAAACTGGGAGCCCATGGATGAGAGTGTCAGGGAGAAGTGGTATATGTGGCCCTAAGAAGTGGTGAGTTCCATCCAGGGAAGTGCTCGATAGGGGCTGACAGCTTCTTGTGCTGGGAAAGAAGCTGAACCAAGGCTATTTCTACTAAAAACTCTGGGTATCCTCCACTCAGATAAGAGGTAGGTAGGCTTTGTTGAAGAAGAGGAGGTTGGAGAGTTGAGTAGGGTAGTCGTGAACTAGTCATCACCTAGCATGGGTTTGACGGGTTGCTGGCACTGTCCCTGGAGATAGTGTATATGTATCAGGGAAATGCTGTAAATGGGGACTTCTTCACTTTCCTGAGTGGGCTGGTTCCCGAACCTTCCACCTCACCCCTGTCCCCAGTGGGAGCTAGATGTCAGGTCTCCAGAGCCTGGGGCAGGGGGACTTTCCAGTGGGGATAGCATCATCTTGTGTTGACATAAGATTTCGCTGCCTTGAGGTTCCCAGCAATCTTGCACAATTGCCTCAGTTAACTGATCCAAAGGAGGTGGGAGGATTTCAGAGGTACCCTGACCCCTGCCCAGCTGGCCCTACCCTGCCCAAGGTTGGGTCATCACAGGAGGCTGGGCTATCTAGCCATTCATAGGGTCACTGGCTTACAGGGTCAGACTCCCCACAAGCAGTCGTGGGGGTCATCTCATTTAGATCCCTCACTGTAAGGGTGAGGAAAGAGTCTGAGGTTTAGAGAGGTAACTGCCCTTGCCAAAGGTCACACAGCAACCACTGCTATTACCAAAACTTGCCAGGCTCACCCCTTAGCATTGAGGACACAATAGTCGTATCAATCCTGGTAGTAGTTCTTGAGAGCTTGCCTAATGAAGAAAATGGACTTAGTAGAGGGGTGATAACCTGTGGCCTCAAGGCTGCCTGTGGTCCTCCAGATTACTAGTGTGGCCAAAATGAATCCAAACTTCACAGAACCAATCCCTTTATTAAAAGGATTTGTCCTGTAAAATTTGGATTCAGTCAAAAGGTCATAGTCAAGGATATAGACAGCCCCATGTGGCCCCAAGGCCGCAGGTTCCCCATCCTGAGGGGGCACTGATTGTAGGGGATGAATGAACTGCCCTGGAAGACTGGCCTATGTGAGGCTGGCAACCTGTAAGCTCAGCGGCTAGGGCACCAGCCACATACGCTGGAGCTGACCTGTTGGAACCCAGCCCGGGGCCTGGCAAACAACAATGACAACTACAACAACAACAACAACAAAATAGCCGGGCGTTGTGGTGGGTGCCTGTAGTCCCAGCTACTTGGGAGGCTGAGGCAAGCAAGTCACTTAAGTCCAAGAGTTTGAGGTGGCTATGAGCTGTGAAGCCACAGCACTCTACTACTGAGGGCGACAGCTTGAGACTCTGTCTCAAAACAACAAAAACAGAAAAAAGTGGCTTCTTCTCCATCTCTGTCCCTGAGAACCCAGGCCCAGCTTGCAGTCTGGCCTAGAGGAGGAGGTTACTCCTCACCCAGTAGATGCCTCTCTGCCCAGGTATCCAGGCTAGAGCGCACACCTCCGCCCTTCAGCAGCTTCCTCCCCACTGCCCGGCTTCCCAGCCTCGGCCGGTAGACCGTGGCGTCCTGGGCTTCCAGGCTTTGGCTGAGCACCTCCTCCGTGCTGCTGTGATGCAAATCCGCTCCGGATTTATTCGCGGGCGTTCTTTCCGTAAAGGGAGGCGCACCCGGCGCCGGCGCTCGGCTGGAAGTGCCTCTCCTGGCCCTGACCCAAGGGCTGCAGGATCTGGAACAGGAGGTGGGGTGGGGGGTGCTTCCTCTTTGGGGTTCTGAGGCTCCGGCCCAGGCCATGGGGTTGGGAGTGAAGGTGGGGGCTGTAATTAACCGTGCCCGGCTGCTTCGAGGTCTGGAAGACCCTCCACCGAGAGGCTGTGGAGACTGCGAGGGTGCGGGGTGTGGGGGACACCTTAAACAGACAGGACTCTGGTCTCCAGGTGGGGGCCTGGGGTTTTGGAGAAAAGATTTGAAGGTTTGGAGCTGGTGAGCATCTTTAGGGCTGGGATCATAGTGGGGAATCGGAGGCAGTCAGGCTGCTCCAAGCCTGAGAGCAGTCCTATTGTCTGTCTGTGTACAAAACACATAGTTTGGACGTCAAGAGCTAAATCAACTGACAGAACACTGTCTTCAAGGGGCACGCTGTCCTCGGCCTGGAAGCTCACTAGCAGTTACCCATAAAGGCCCAAAGAGCCTGAGGCTGGAGTTGGGGGAGGAAGGCCTGGGAGACTGGAGGTGTGCTGTGCTTGCCCAAGGACTCCAGCTTCTATGAAACAATTGCAGTTTGTGGTGTAAAATGCTTGTGTGAATAGGCTTACAGAGATGGCATGTATTGAGTGCCTACTGCATGCCAGACTGAGGGTGTTCACCAAATTGTCAAAAAGAAGAGTACTTTTTTTTTTTTTCTGGGTACCTATATAATCAGAAAAGGACAGTACAGCGTGGTGGCTCACATCTGTAATCCTAGCACACTGAGAGGCCCAGGCAGGTGGATTGCCTGAGTTCCAGAGTTCTAGGCCAACCTGAGCAAGAGTGAGACCCCATCTCTACTAAACATAGAGAAACTACCTGGGTGTTGTGGTGGGCTCCTATAGTCTCAGCTACTTGGAAAGCTGAGGCAAGAGGATTGCTTGAACTCAGAAGTTTGAGATTGTTGTGACTTATGATGCTAAGACACTCTACCTAGGACTACAGAGTGACACTGTCTCAAAAACAGAAAGGAAGGAAGGAAAAGAAAAGGAACAGTACAATACAGTTCTTTTAATTAAAAAAAAATGTTGGCTGGCCTGTTGGCTCATGCCTGTTACCCTAGCGCTCTGGGAGGCAGAGGCAGGTGAATTGCTTGAGCTCAGGAGTTCAAGACCAGCCTGAGCAAGAGTGAGACCTCATCTCTACTAAAGATAGAAAAACTAGCCTGGCATGGTGGGGCACACCTGCAATCCCAGCTACTGGGAAGGCTGAGGCAAGAGGATTGCTTGAGCCCAGGAGTTTGAGGTTGCTGTGACCTACAATTACACCATGGCACTTTACCTAGGGCAACAGAATGAGACTCAGTCTCATATAAATGTCAAGCACTGTGGCTCACACCTGTAATCTGAGCACTTTGGGAGGTAGAGCTGAGAGGATCACTGAGTCTGGGAGTTCTGGACCAGCCTGGGCAACACAGTAAGACCCAGTCTCAAGAAAAAGAATAAATGACCTGGCTGTCAGCGCTGCTAAGCCTTTACTGTTTGGCCTTGGAAAATTTGCCGTTTACTTCTCCAGCCTCTTTTTTATTATCTGTAAAACAATAATAGGAATACCTAGGAATAGGCTTTGTTGTGAGGATTGAAGACATACATAGAGGTGTTTGGAACAGTGCTTCCGAAGTGGTAACCACAAGAAGAACACTCAGCCTAGTTTGGGAACATGTGTGGGGAATGGGGACACAAAAAGTCTTCTAGAAGAGTAGAAATCTAAGTTTCAAATATGAGTAGCAGGTGGGGCACCGTGGCTCATGCCTGTAAGCCCAGCACTCTGGGAGGCCAAAGCAGGTGGATTGCTTGAGCTCAGGGGTTCAAGACTAGCCTGAGCAAAAGTGAGATTCCCATCTCTAAAAAAATAGCCGGGCATGTGGTGGGCACTTGTAATCCCAGCTACTCGGGAGGCTGAGGCATGAGGAGTGCTTGAGCCCAAGATTTTGAGGTTGCTGTGAGCTACAATGTCATAGCACTCTACCTAGGGTGACAGAGTGAGATTCTGTCTCAAAAAAACAACAAAAAACCCACAAAGAAACAAACAAAAATATATGAGAAGGAGCTAGTCTGAGATACAAACAGGAAAAGAAGGATGCTGACGACAGAAGGAATGGCATGAACAAAATCAGGTAGAGAAGACAGGACAGTGAATTGGGGAAACTATGAGGTGTAAGGCAGGAGTGGAAAGAGAAGAGGTTAAGAAGATAAGCAAATGGGTACTTAAATTTACTGAGGCTACTGTTTAATCCTGGGAGCCCTTGGGGGGTGTTCAGTAGAAGCAGGAGATAGGCTTTGTGTGGGGCAGTGTGGAGGCAAAGAGACCTGTGAAGGGGAGGTTGTGGCAATGCCACAGGGGATGGAGACAGTAGCCTAAATTATAGTGATGGCCCAAGAGATGGATGGATTTGAGAGGTACAAATCCATTGAATGGATTGAATGGAGATATAGGTGAGAAGGAAGTGTGGGGATGATATCCTGATTTCTGGCTTGAGTTCCCAGGTGGTTCCATTCACTGAGAGGGAACAGAAAAAGTAACACATTTGAGAGGAAGCTGAATTCAGTTTTGGACATATACCCCTGGACAGATCCTCAATAACTGGGGTCTTGGGCGGCGCCTGTTGTTCAGTGGGTAGGGTGCCAACCCCATATACCAAGGGTGGCGGGTTCAAACCCAGCCCCAACCAAACTGCAACAAAAAAATAGCTGGGCATTCTGGTGGGCACCAGTAGTCCCAGCTATTCTGGAGGCTGAGGCAAGAGAATCGCCTAAGCCCAGGAGTTGGAGGTTGCTATGAGCTGTGACGCCACAGCTCTCTACTGAGGGCAATAAAGTGAGACTCTGTCTCTAAAAAAAAAAAAATAATAACTGGGGTCTTGTAATCTCACCTGGCTATTAGCTATTATTCTTGTCCTCTTGTCCAGAGGATGGGAGGGGTGTCATTAGCCATTGCTTATTGTCTATTCCCTGGCTGTGGCTGGCTGGAAATCTGGGTGGCATTCCGGGCGCTATGGCTTACACCCATAATCCTAGCACTCTCGGAAGCTGAGGCAGGTGTATCGCTTGAGCTCATGAGTTTGAGACCAATCTGAGCAAGAAAGAGCAAGACTCTCGTCTCTAAAAAACTAGTGGGGCCTTGTGGCAGGTGCCTGTAGTCCCAGTTACTCGGGAGGCTGAGGCAAGAGAAGCGCTTGAGCCTAAGCGTCTGAGACTGCTGTGAGCTATGATGCCATAGAACTCTACTGGGGCAACAAAGTGAGACTCTATCTCAAAAAACATAAAAAATCATGTCAGCTGGGTGACTGTAGCTCACTGATTAGAGT
The DNA here is from genome assembly GCA_963575145.1 of Galago senegalensis. Classification (NCBI taxonomy): domain Eukaryota; kingdom Metazoa; phylum Chordata; class Mammalia; order Primates; family Galagidae; genus Galago; species Galago senegalensis. The sequence continues at coordinate 27,900 of CAUYTI010081602.1, read as the reverse complement.
GCCAGCCCCATGCACAGGGTTGGGGGAAGGTGTTCAAATCTGGCCTGGCCTGCTTAACAAAAAAAAAAAAAAAGAAAAAGAAAAAGAAAAATTTGATTAAGTTATGGATTCATAAGGAGGAATTAATCTATAAGGGAGGACTGGCAATTACAAGAAAAACTGATCTTTCTTTTTCTTTGTTTTCTTTTCTTTTTCTTTCTTTCTTTTTTTTTTTTTGAGACAGGGTCTCTTTTGTTGCCTGAGCTAGAGTGCAGTGGTGTGATCATAGCTCAGTGCAGCATCAAACTGGGCCCAAGCTATTCCCTTGCTTCAGCCTCCTGAGCAGCTGGGACTCTAGTCATGTGCCACCATGCACAGCTAATTTTTCTTTCTTCTTTTTTTGTAAAGCCAGAGTCTCACTATGTTGCTCAGACTGGTCCCAAACTCCCGATCTCAAGGAATCCTCCCACCTCAGCCTCCCAGGGAGTTAGGATTATAGGTGTGAGCCACCATGCCTGGCCAGTCCTGTGATTTTGCATAGTGTTCAGAAAAGGCAGATGGCTTGAGCTGCTTCAGAACCATAGGTTCTGAGGGCTGAAGGATCTTCACTGTCATTCTCATTTATGTTTTATATACAAATCTACGTGTATTTTAGTCAGATATATGATGTCCAGCCTCTACTTGCTTAATTCCTGGGATAGGGTACTCACTGCCTAAGGAGGTCATCTGTCCCATCATTGCAGAGTTAATACTGAAGGAAAGATTTTTTCTCATGAACTGAAAAATCTAAACTATCCTCTGTGCCTGAAACTAAGACAGGATGGGAATTACCTAATCTGACCACTTAAGTATTTTGGCCAAATCACTGACTATACAAATGGAGAGGTTAAAGAACTAAGTTTGGGGCAGTGCCCATAGCTCAGTTGGTAGGGCACTGGCCACATATACCCAGGCTGGTGGGCTTGAATCCAGCCCAGGCCAGCTAAACATCAATGGCAACTGCAACAAGATAACAGCTGGGTGTTGTAGTGGGTGGCCATACTTCCAGCTACTTGGGAGGCTGAGGCAAGAGAATTGCTTAAGCCCAAGAGTTGAAGGTTGCTGTGAGCTGTGACACCACGGCACTCTACTGAGGGTGACACAGAAAGACTCTGTTTAAAAAAAAATAATCTGGAGGCCAGAAAGGAGGGCTGGAGAGAAGCAAGAAGGGAGAAAGGAAAGTCAGATAACATGGCATAGTAGCAGAAAGGCTTTTAACTTTTTTTTTTTTGTAGAGACAGAGTCTCACTTTATCACCCTCAGTAGAGGGCTGTGGCATCACATAGCTCACAGCAACCTCCAACTCCTAGGCTTAGGCGATTCTCTTGCCTCAGCCTCCCAAGTAGCTGGGACTACAGGTGCCCGCCACGACGCCCGGCTATTTTTTTGTTGCAGTTCGGCCTGGGCTGGGTTTGAACCTGCCACCCTCGGTATATGGGGCCAGTGTCCTACTCACTCAGCCACAGGCACCTCCCCAGAAAGGCTTTTAATAACAAGAATGTCTAATGCTAAGTTTGGGTAGTTTTCTGTGGCTATGCTAACTCCCATGAATGTTCAGTACAATTTGGTTACAAAGGCTTCTGGTAAGTGGTTTATGTGTGTGTATGTATGGTACTTACAGAGAGGCTTGAGAACTAGGTGCAGGACAGGGATAACAGATACCATGCATGTGGTATGTGAGGTAATTTATGGAAGCAGAGACTCAGAACCAGAGGGGATCGTGGTGATGTAATTACCCCCAGGGGTTTTCTTCCTTTTTTTTTTTTTTTTTTTGAGATGGAGCCTCATGCTATCCCCCTGGGTAGAGTGCGATGGCATCACAGCTCACAGCAACCTCCAACTCCTGGGTTCAAGCGAGTCTCCTGCCTCAGCCTCCCAAGTAGCTAGGACCACAGGTGCCCGCCACAACGCCCGGCCATTTTTTAGTTGCAGCCATCATCATTGTTTGGCGGGCCCAGGCTGGGGATTCGAACCCAACACCTTAGGTGTATGTGGCTGGCGCCTTAGCTGCTTGAGCCACAGGCGCCGAGCCACCCGTAGGGGTTTTCAATAACCTCTGGTAATTTTTTTTTTTTTTTGAGATAGAGTCTCATTTAGTTACCCTCGGTAGAATGCTATAGCATCATAGCTCACAGCAACCTCAAACTCTTGGGCTCAAGTGATTCTCTTGTCTCAGCCTCCCACGTAGCTGGGACTATAGGTACCCACCACAATGCCTGGCTATTTTAGAGATGCGGTCTCACTTTTGCTCAGGCTGGTCTCCAACGCCTGAGTTCAGGCAGTCTACCTTCTTCAGCCTCTCAGAGTGCTAGGATTACAGGGGTGAGCCACTGTGCCCAGCCCCCTTTGGGAATATTTTTGAGAATCTTTTTGAACAGGGGTTTGAGTTTGTCTTATCTGGCTTTTAAAAGGCATAGAGAGTTCCAGCTAACAACTGGCTTATACTCATATTAAGAGAAAATTAGTCTCCCTAAAGCTCCTCCAGTAGTCAAAGGTATTTATTTGCCTTTGGGGTCATGAACACTAAGTCTATTCCCTCTGCTCCATGTGACTATAACTATCATCTGGCTTTGGAGTCAGAACTGGGTTTGAATTTGAGCTTTGCCTCTGATTGTGTGACCACAGACTTTATAAGGTAGTGGGGAGAGACTGAAAATAAACAAACAAATAAAATGTGTAGTATGACTGATGGAGATAATTGCTATGGAGATGAAGTAGGTAAGGCAGAAAGTACCATGGGGATTATTTGCCATTTTATGTAAGATGGATAGGGAGGCCTCCTTGATGAGGTGTTATTTGAACAGAGTTCTACAAGAAGAGAGGGAGCAAGTCTTCCCTATACTTGGAGGAAGAATGTTTCAGGCAGAGGGTAAAGCAAACATAAAGCCTCTGAGGCAGGAGTGTACAGGAAGTGGGTTTCTTTAAATTATTTTTTATTTATTTTTGTTCTATATCATCTTATGTTATGTAGGATATGTTTAAAGCAACAAGAATGCTAGTGGCTGAAACAAAATGGATTTTCCAGCCATGATGATGCCATGGCTCTCTACCCAGGGTGACAGAGTAAGACTCTGTCAACAACAACAACAACAAAAAGAATTTGCCGGCTCGGCGCCTATAGCTCAAGCGGCTAAGGCGCCAGCCACGTACACCTAAGGTGGCGGGTTCGAATCCCCAGCCTGGGCCCGCCAAACAACAATGACGGCTGCAACCAAAAAATAGCCGGGCATTGTGGCGGGCGCCTGTGGTCCCAGCTACTTGGGAGGCAGAGGCAGGAGACTCGCTTGAGCCCAGGAGTTGGAGGTTGCTGTGAGCTGTAATGCCATGGGCACTCTACCCAGGGGGACAGCTTGAGGCTCTGTCTCAAAAAAAAAAAAAAAAGATCCAATTATATTGTAAATATAGTCAGTCCTCTATATCCATGGGCTCTGCATTCATGGAGTCAACCAACTACAAATTGAAAATACTTGGGGGAAAAAATGGGTGGTCACATCTGTACTGAACATGTACATACCATTTTCTTAATCATTATTCCCCAAATAATACAGTATAACAACCATTTACCTAGCATTTACATTGTGTAAGATATTACAGGTAATCTAGAGATGATTTAAAGCAGGCATCAAACTACTGCCCGCGGGCCACATGCAGCCTACCTAGGACATTTATCCGGCCCGCCGGGTGTTTTTGCTGCCGCTGCCTGTCCTGCTTAGCAGCCAACTCGTCCTGGGGCCCGCAGTCCGGCCTGCCAACGGTCTGAGGGACAGTGAACTGGCCCCCTGTTTAAAAAGTTTGAGGACCCCTCATTTAAAGTATACAATGGGAGGATGTACGTAGGTTATATGCAAATGCTACATGATTTTCTATCAGGGACTTGAGCATTCATGGATTTCAGTATTCTTGGAGAGTCCTGGAACCCATAACAGATAGTGAGGGATGACTACAGCATACATATTGTGTTCTTACCTCCTTTTTTTAACTTACCGTTATGTTTGTTTCCATGTCATTAAAAAAAACCATGTCAGAAGGCCGAGTACAGTGGCTTATGCCTGTAATTCTAGAACTCTGGGAGACTGAACTGGGTGGATTACTTGAGATCATGAGTTTGAGACCCAAGCCATAGTACCCTTTCCCTGAGTTTCAAGTCTTTATTATGAATGTATACTACAATCAAGAAAGAACAAGACCCCATCTCTACTTGAAATAGAAAAAACTAGCTGGGCATCATGGCAGGCACCTGTAGTCCCAGCTACTCAGGTTGAGGATTGCTTAAACCTAGGATTTTGAGATTGCTGTGAGCTGAGCTGACACCATGGCACTCCAGCCTGGGCAACAGAGTGAGACTCTATCTCAAAAAAAAAAAAAAGTGAGAATGTGATCTTGAGTAGCCAAGTGTGTAAGATCACCTGGGTGACTTGCCCTCCTCCATCACAGTGGCTCTGACAGTAAGCAGCCAGCCCCAGAGCCATTTAGAAAGGACTTGGAGCTAGGAAGGAAAGAGGATGCCTTTGAGGGACCCTGGGAGTATCCACTGGAGCCTTGGGTGAAGGCTGTGGCTTGTGGGCCCCTCACTGACCCCATGTATCTGGCCTTCCCTAGGGTAAGAACATCGTCGTCTTCTACGGCTCCCAGACAGGGACTGCTGAGGAATTTGCCAATCGCTTATCCAAGGACGCCCATCGCTACGGGATGCGGGGCATGGCAGCAGACCCTGAGGAGTACGACTTGGTGAGCTCTTGCCAGGCACTTGCCCCCTTCTTCCTGTCTCTTCCAGTGGTATTAAGGGATTCACCTCTGGATCACAGAGAGGCTTAACGGGCTGAGATAGCCAATGGAACAGATGGTTCTAGAAGCCACATGGCACCAGTTATAAGACATTCTAAGAGTCCCTGGTCTAGGTCAGCAAGGCAGTGTGTGCTCATGTGTGTCTGTACCCAACGAGCCTCTGCACCGTGGGGCTTCCCAAGTACTAGGCTGGTGCATGCAGAAGGGACCCAGGCACTTAGTTGAGTGGATATTTCAGAATTCCAGGAGAGGAACTCTGTCCCATCTCTCTCCACCTGGAAATGCATTGGCCAGAGACCAAATGTAGAGTCAGGTCACCTGGGTGCAGATCTTGCCCTGCCCTGATTGCCCAGGCATTGTCCTTGCTTACCTACAGAGGAAGGATGAGGGCATGGGATGGGCCCCTCTGAAAACCCTTCAGCTGGCTTTGTAATGAGGGTGCTAATAATTTGTGTATCTGGGCCAGAGTGAGGGGACAGTGAGGCATGGGGAGATACGGTAGGAGTGCTCTTCCTGTCAGTAGGCCTTAACACAGTGCTCACCTGTGGGCCACTGAGGGACTAAATCCTGACTTTTGGCCTCAGCCAGACCCAGCCTTGTCTCTGAGGGCCATGGTGAGTAGGTTTGCTCCTCTTGGCACTGGCTCTTCCTAGAATTGGCTCTCTCTATCTCCTCCTTGCTCACTTGTGGCCTTTCAAAGTGTAAGAACTTTCTAGTAGTCTGCTTCCTGTTTCTGTGCTGGGAGAGCCAGTGACAGGCTGCTAGCCCAGATGGAGGCAGTGGGCAGGCAAGTAGAGCTGAGCTGTAGGCTCCCCTTAGGAGAGAGCAGAGGTCCCACAAAGTCGTCACCAGGAGTTGTTTTCCCACTGGTTCCATTGCCAGTCATGGCCTTGCTGGTGAGGAAGAGCTAGTCCTGTGGCTCCAGTAACAGCTGAATGTCCTTTCCCTCAAAACCAGCCCTCTCCTGAGCACCATCTGCTTCCCTCAAAGACTACTCATGTCCCCAACCAAACTCATTCTATTCACCCCACCTCCTTTGGGGTCTTGGTAACAGGTACCACCACCCAGCCTTCTCTAGGCTTCTTTTCAAGTTGATGAACACCTTAGTCAGACATCAGTGAGCACCCAGGCCATGCCATAAGCCAGGGACTCTGGAATGGTGAGGTTTCCCTGGGGTGGCCTGGAAGCCAGCTGGTCTTTGGTTCTGCATCACACTCTCTCCCCATCCTGTGCTCGTCATGCCTGCTGCCCTCTTTCCTCTAGAAACACATACTATCCACTCTAGCCTAACACACACTGTATCGTCTGCTCCCCTGGCTCTAACCCCAGGCCCCTCTGCTCAGCCATCCCTGATCCTCCATGCACTTCCCAGGCAGACAGATTTGTTCCTTCTCTGACCCCACAACACCTGCACATCCCCAGCTGGGCTCTGCCCTGGGCAGGGCTTGGTATCCCCTTTTGCTGCAGGCCAACCTAGAGCAGGCTTAATCATGGTCAGCTCTGCCCTTTCTCTTCAGGCCGACCTGAGCAGCCTCCCAGAAATAGACAATGCCCTGGTAGTCTTCTGCATGGCTACCTATGGCGAGGGGGACCCTACTGACAATGCCCAGGACTTCTATGACTGGCTTCAGGAGACAGATGTGGATCTATCTGGAGTCAAGTATGCGGTGAGTCACCTAGAGACTCCTGTGGGCTCATGGCAGCCTTAGCCCCCCCCCCCCCCGGGCTACTGGTTCCTCAGGTCCAAAAGGAGGTCCTCTCACCCATCAGCCAGGGGGGGCTGAAGGCCTGACAGTGAGCTCATGGGGGAGTCCCAGAGGGTGGCTGCTTGTGCCCTTCGCCCTAGCAGGAAGAGAGCTTCTCCTCCATGTCCCCAGCCCCAGTTGTTGCTGGAGACTGAAGGTAAGACAGATGTGGCAGGATGGCTGAGTCTTGGCCAAGCAGGAGGGTAGAGCTGCCCACCAGGTGGGGAAGGTGAGCTGCACCCCTGCTGCCACATGGGATCAAGGCTTAGAAATTGGCTGTGGAGGAAGCCGAAGGAAGCTTAGATGTCCTTACAGTGCAAGGTGTTAGGCGGGTACAGACATTTGCAGACACTGCTTAGAGGCTCAACCAGCCCTGCTGTTCATGCTGGAGGCCAGGCCTCAGAGCTCTCTCTGTCTGCGCAGGTGTTTGGTCTTGGGAACAAGACCTACGAGCACTTCAATGCAATGGGCAAGTACGTGGACAAGCGGCTGGAGCAGCTCGGCGCCCAGCGCATCTTTGAGCTGGGATTGGGTGACGATGATGGGAAGTGAGTGCCACACCCTGCTCTCCAGCCCTGAAGCCTAGGCCACCACCTTAGGGCCCCCACTGTTATGTATTAGGCACCACAGGTCTAGAGACTTGACTGAAACATGGTGGGGATGCAAACCGTTGTCAGCTGAAACCCAGTGACATGTCACTGACAAGAGAGGGGACTCACCCTCCCTCCACTTAGCCCTACTGAGTCACTGGGTCTTCTCCTGGCTTGCCCAGCAAGTAGAGGCTCCTTTAGCTCCTTCCTGATGCCTTGGGTTCACACTGCTGTTTGGCCCCTAGAACTCTGGGGAAGGGAGCTGGGTCAGGGAGCTTGTGAGGGAGAAGGTCACCCCATCTGGGGAGCCAGCCCAGCTCAGCTCATTATTCCTACTCCTCAGCTTGGAAGAGGATTTTATCACCTGGCGAGAGCAGTTCTGGCCGGCCGTGTGTGAGCATTTTGGGGTGGAAGCCACTGGGGAGGAGTCTAGGTAAGTAGGCTACAGAGTATGAGGGGCCTCAGCCAGTTCCTAGGAGCAACCATTCCAGAGTGGGTTGGCCTGGGGGTGGCAGTGGGGATGGTGAGGAGAATTTGGCAGAATCTCAGTTGTGGGGTCAGCAAGGGTCTTTTGTCCCAGCTAAGATGCTTGGGCTTTCCATACCTTCTTATGGAATCCCCTAGAAGCTCATGCTGCTGTTCCCCCTGCCCCTTCCTCCCTTCCCTCTCTCCATGCCTGATAGCACCTCTGGTCTCCCCTTTCTAGCATTCGCCAGTACGAGCTTGTGGTCCACACAGATGTAGACATGGCCAAGGTGTATGTGGGCGAGATGGGCCGGCTGAAGAGCTATGAGAACCAGAAACCGTGAGTGGATGCAGCATGGTTGCAGGCACATGGCCCTGGGGCCCATGACACACCCATGTGGGGATGGCAACAATTCAATGCATCCCCCCAGGGCACGAGAGTGTCCCTTGCACAGGAGGGCGTGAGGCCCAGAGATGGGCAGTTGCTCCATGCCAGGGCTCTCAGGAGCCCCCTGCCCTAGGTGGCACCAGTCCAAGGTGCAGCCTTTGTGAGACCAGTGTTCATAAAGTTTGTACTCAATTTACTTACACATCTTGCTGTATATACGCTGAGCCAGCAGGTACACACTGGTTCCTGGACAAGGATGTAGCAAGTGTAGCTCTGTCTAGGTTCAACCTTGGCAAAAGGGCTCATTTCCTTAAAATCTACTTCAATTGATGGACTTTTTGTCCATAAATGGAAAGATCCTTTCTGGTGCCATCCAGAAAAGTCCTCGTGCTGCGAGATTTGTGACCACACGCCCAGGGGCACATCCTGCCCTGCTTGCATTAGTACTGCTATGATAAAATTTCTCTTGTCCACATTACAGTTCAGGGCATGTGGGAGTAGGGAGCTATATTCCATCTCTGAAGGCCTGTGCCTCCCTTGCACTCACCCACCCATGGTCACAGAGTGTAGAGGGTCTCACATGTCTTCTGTGAGTGGGGACACTGATGATCTAGCACTGCCCACTTGGTGGGCTGAGAGAGCTATGCTGGATTAGTCTGGGAGGGTCCTCGACATATGGATAAGGTTTCCTATTGGCCTTTGGAGGGGCCACCTCTGCTGTTCTCTGTGTTTTGTGCAAGCAGAAGGATCCCTTGGGAACAGGGCGATGCAGCTCAAAGGCTGGCTAGTCACTGGCTTCTCTTCTCCCCACCTAGCCCGTTTGATGCCAAGAATCCATTCTTGGCTGCAGTTGCCACCAACCGGAAGCTGAACCAGGGAACTGAGCGACACTTCATGCACATGGAATTAGACATCTCGGATTCCAAAATAAGGTATCAGCTGTCACTGTCACCTCCCCTGTACCTTCACTTGGGGCCTCCAGATCCAGGTGCAGAGCCGGCCTTATATCTCCCTCCAGGTATGAATCTGGGGACCATGTGGCTGTTTACCCAGCCAACGACTCTGCCCTTGTCAACCAGCTGGGTGAGATCCTAGGTGCTGACCTGGATGTCATCATGTCACTGAACAATCTCGACGGTGAGTCCTGGAATTGAGGCCACCCTCCATACCTCTCCCCTCCCCAGCCTTTAATGTCGCTTCTGCTTAGGCCTGAAGCCCTGGAACCTGAGGGGTCCTGACCCCTGAAACTCCATGGTTATAGCTTCCGGAGGCAACTCAAGGAAAGGCAGAGTGGCTATAGGGCTGGCCTCTCCTTTGGGCTTCCTTCCACAGCACTGTAATAGTCCCTTAAGGGAAGGAGGGGTGCCTGAGGCCTGTAGGCAGAACCAGCCCCACCTCCCCCTGCCAGTGTGTCTTGACTGCCCGCTGTGGGCCTAAAGCTGGTCCTTCCCTGCTCCTGGGCCTCCATTTCCTCTCTGGAAAGACACTCGTGTCAGCAACCCTGATAGCTCTCTGGGCCCACTTACAGGTGTGGAGTGCTGGAAGGTACTAGACACATGGCCAAGTCTGTGCATGGTCTTGAAGAGCTTCCTAGCCTGCATCTCTCATTGTGATGGCCCCTGCCCTGCCCCATCCCTGCCCACTCCTATCCTTAGCAACCTGTGGCAGGTCTGTCACTTCTCACCAGTTCCAGAATCAGTCCTTAAGAGGTACAGCAGGAAAAGGGACTAGACTGTCAAACTGTCACAGCAGTGCAAACACAGTGGGCATGCAGGTGCATTAAAGTGCCTCCCTAACAAGATCTATCCACCTCTGATGAGGACTTGCCATCCTGTGTAAACCTTAAGGCCTGGCCGGAAGCCTTCAGCTTAGGCCAGGGTGGCACTAATGAGAGTTGGCCTTGCTCCCAGTATTTGCTGGGGTGCCTGCCTCCTGCAGAGCAGGGTTGCTTTAGGCTTGACATCACCCTAGGAGGCAGCTGCTCACCCCATGTCCTGCCTGCCTTCTCCCTGCAGAGGAGTCCAACAAGAAGCACCCGTTCCCCTGCCCCACCTCCTATCGCACGGCCCTCACCTACTACCTGGATATCACCAATCCTCCCCGCACCAACGTACTGTACGAACTGGCCCAGTACGCCTCTGCACCCTCTGAGCAGGAGCAGCTACGCAAGATGGCCTCCTCCTCGGGCGAGGGCAAGGTAGACCTGCTGTGGCCACCCTGCCCCTCAGCCATGCTGTAGCCCCTAGCCCACCACTGTCTTACCTCTGTGGGTCCCCGTTATCCCTGTCCCTTCACCTGTGTCTCACCATACATCCTGCATCTCCTTCCAGGAGCTGTACCTGAGCTGGGTGGTGGAGGCCCGGAGGCACATCCTGGCCATCCTGCAGGACTACCCATCTCTGCGGCCCCCTATCGACCACCTGTGTGAGCTGCTTCCACGGCTCCAGGCCCGCTACTATTCCATCGCCTCCTCCTCCAAGGTGAGGGCTGTGGTCTGTCAACCGCCAGCCAGAGGCCAGGCCCTGTTCTGGCAGACACACAGATGGGCTCACCAGAGGTAGCACAGGAGCCCCAGCCTTGACCCAAATGCCTAAGCAGTTTTCTGAGGGTCCCTCCAGCTGTCGGCTTCTCTCTATCCTTAGTCTCAGGGGCCTTTGAGGAAGTTTGGGGACCAAGAGTGCGTGAAGAGTCCCTGAGCCTATGGGAGAGGGCCTTGGCCTGGTGGTCAAGCTCACCGGGCCTTCCCTCCAGGTCCACCCCAACTCTGTGCACATTTGTGCTGTGGCCGTGGAGTATGAAACCAAGTCTGGGCGAATCAACAAGGGTGTGGCCACCAGCTGGCTGCGGGCCAAGGAACCTGCTGGAGAAAACGGTCACCGGGCCCTTGTGCCCATGTTTGTGCGCAAGTCCCAGTTCCGCCTACCTTTCAAGGCCACCACCCCAGTCATCATGGTGGGCCCTGGCACAGGAGTGGCACCCTTCATCGGCTTCATTCAAGAGCGGGCCTGGCTGCGGCAGCAGGGTGAGTGTGTGGGCCCATGCGGGAGGGCAGGAATAGGCCAGGCCAGGCCCACTCACTCTACTGCCACCACCCAGGCAAGGAAGTTGGGGAGACGCTGCTCTACTATGGCTGCCGCCGCTCGGAAGAGGATTACCTGTATCAGGAGGAACTGGCCCAGTTCCACAGAGACAACGCCCTCACCCACCTCAACGTAGCCTTCTCCCGGGAGCAGTCCCACAAGGTAAGGTGGTCTGGGCTGCACAGGCAGGGGACAACCAGGTGGCCACAGGGACTGGGCCTGCTTGCCTCACGTCTTCCTCTCTCCGTCCCCACCCACCCATAGGTCTACGTCCAGCACCTGCTCAAGAGGGACAGGGAGCACCTGTGGAAGCTCATCCATGAGGAGGGAGCCCATATCTATGTCTGTGGGTAAGTTGGGGACCGGGGGGTGGGCCTGCCTGCTTGTGGGCGGCACCTGTCTACCCCCCACTACCACCGTCTTCCTGCCACCAGGGATGCTCGGAATATGGCCAGGGATGTGCAGAACACCTTTTATGACATTGTGGCTGAGTTTGGGGGCATGGAGCATGCACAAGCCGTGGACTACATCAAGAAGCTAATGACCAAGGGCCGCTACTCCCTGGACGTGTGGAGCTAGGACTGTCTGGCCCTCCTGTCTCTCACTGCCCCACAGACTTGCTGCCCATGTAATCACTTCCCCCTCCCTGCTGGGCACCTGGGGGGGTTCTGCTTGGCCCTGCCATGGGAAGCAGGCCCAGTGACAAAGCTTCCAGCCTGGAGTGCACCCTCCTTAGCCCTGCAGGTCACCCAGCCCTGGGGCACACAGTAGGGGTGACTGGGCCCCACATTTTGGGACGCCTCAGGCCCTCAGTGGCTTGTGCAGAGGGCTTTCTCAGCTAAGGTGGGCCTGGCCCCTCCAATGTGATTTTCAATGAGTGTAAATAATTTTAAATAACCTCTGGTCCTTGGAATAAAGTTCTGTTTTCTGTATTTGCCTGGTGGTGCTTGAGCAGACTGAGAGCCAATGTGGTGGGGAAGCACACAGCTAGAGAGCTGCCCGGCCCCACCGCCTTCCTTTCAGGAGAATACACACCTCAAGGCCATCTGTGGCTCTTCCTTTATTGAGACCCTGTGCCCCCAGCTCTTTGCAGGCTGGGGCACAGGCCTTCTTCAGGGCCCACAGAGCCCACAAAATCCCAGGAGAACAGAAGAGACGCCCCGCCCCCCCAGACATGCATACACACATACAAGGGGCGCCTCTCGTCCCCTCCCACGACACACAGGATGCAGAAGCCCCTTTGGGGCTGGCCTCATTCTTTCTTGCTCCCATGCCGCTGACTATGGAACTTCTGGTGCACAACCCGCAGGGTGGTGAAGAAATTGCCAAGGAAGAGGAGGAGGAAAGGGAAGCCGCACATTAGCACCTGCGGGAGGAATCCAGGTGAGGACAAGAGCCATGCCCCTGGGCCTCCCAAGCTGTCCTCACTGGGGCCCCAGCTCACCTGCCACTCCTTGCACTGAGGGTCCCGGGCCAGGTTAAACAATGTCAGTGCGTTAAAAAGCTGCCAGAACTGAGGAGGTGGGGGAGGAGTTTTACTCAGTAAACCCAGTTCCTGCTCAAGCCCAAAGCCAGATGGATGGGGACACACAGGTGCAACTCACATGTCCAAAGAAAAGAAAAGGCAGCAGGAAAGTGAGGCCCCGCCACATCCAAGACTGGAAGCCCTCTGGGGAAAGAGGCAGGGTGCAGAATGATGAGGGACAGATGTGGGGTACCATCACTCAGACCAAGGCGGGAAGACAAGGAACTTGGCCTCCCAGCTGCCCAGCAAGATTCCTGAGGGGGCCAGGCTGACTCACCCACAGTGAGGTCCATGGTGTGCCGCTCACCCAGGGCGCGTAGGCGGTACAGGCAGCCACTCTGATAGTAGTACTGGAGGAACTGCACAAAGCCTTGGCGGGGTGAGGAAGGGGCTGGAGCCTCAGTCCTTTCTTTCCCTGTCCCCTCCCCCCACCAAGAAGGGGCCTTTGAGACACTCACTCTGGTACATGGAGAAAGACAGGAATTGGTTCCGGAACTTCTGGTACATGAGACCATCTGGCCTAAGGTAGAAAGCAGTGGGAGGTATGGGGACGCCATCTCTCTCCCTGTCCCAGCTCCCATCATGTAAGGCCTGGCCACTCACCATGTCAGCATGACTCCTGACAGGAACGTGGACACATAGTGATGGAAGACCCACCAGCCTTTGATCCTGTGTCAGGGAGCCACCGTCACTCACCTGTCCCCTTACAGGATCAAGGCTCAGGGACAGGAAAGAGGCAGAAGTGGGAAGAAACCAGTGCCTCAGCCCAGTGCCCGCTTCCCAGGGGTCCCGGCCCTCCAGCGCGCCCACCGGGAGCCGTTGTTGATGAGGATGCTCTCTCGGATGGTCAGCGTGCAGTAGTACCAGACCAGCAGGAAGTTGAAGGCAGCATCTGTCACCCTGGGGAGAGGTACAGAGAGTTGGTGCCACAGAGAGCTTGGAGAGGGTGCAGCATCTCGCCCCAGCAGCAGGATGCCCACCTGGAGTTGAGCAGGAAGCGGCAGGTGAAGGAGATGAGGATGAGGATGATAGTGAGGTAGAGCTTGAACTTCTCGTACTCGTCTTTGTAGGCGAACCTGTAGGGCACACGCTCTGAGACAGGCTGGGATGCTGCCATCCTTGCCTCTGTCCCAGGACACACTCTGGTGTTGCACGAGGCCAGCACTGGGGAGCAACTCCCAAACCCCCAGGCTTAGCCAAGTGGAAAGCACTTGGGAAGGGTGTGGAGTGGTACAGACCCAGCCCATGATGACAAATTACTTAGCCTGCTTGCTTAGAAGTGTCACATTGACGTTCCCCAGAACCAGGCTCAGGTACAACCTAGAGAAGGACAGTGAATGAGAAGAGGCTCCTAGTGACAGAAAAGCCATGTGGCACAGAGCCCTGGGCATGCTGGGCCAAAGCCTGTGCCTCTACTGCCTTCCTTGTGGCCTTGGGGCTCTGACCTTGGGGGTGCTGCAGGCAAACCACACAATCCCCTGCCTTCTCTCTGCCTGCTCCAGAGTCCCAGCCGGAATAAACTGATGTCCCCCACCTACCTCCCATGCCCTGCCTAAAACTCCCTCACCTTGAGACTTCCCCCCTCCTGCTGACAGCCAGTGGACTCATTGCTTGTGGGATGATGGCCATCTACCACCTGCCCCATAGTTCCTTGCCACCTTGACTCCTGAACCTTCAGCCCTGGTTCTATTTTAGCTACCTATACCCACCATGACACCTAGGACCTCCTCTCAACCCAAAATAGCCTCCCTTGGAAACTTGGAGCTCTGGTTGTGTCCTGACCTAGATGACCAGCCTCGAAGCCCATTTCTTCCCATCAAAGCCTCTCCTGAGTCAGCAGAACCCACACCCTCTTCCGTTCCCACCAACCAACATCAACTTGCCCTTCTCTGCCAGAGATACTCCAAGAAGTGATAACAGTCACAGTCACTTACTAAGCAGCTGTAACATGTACTCTCATTCACACTCAAGCCATAGGGCCAGAGGCTCAGAGTGACTTGCCCAAGAATGCAAAGGGATTTAGGGCGGGACAGGGACTCCAACCCTGACCAGAGACCAATGAGGTGGGCAAGCCTCGACACCCCCACTCTCGCCCCTCCCATAAGGCTCCCCACTCAGGCCCCACATCTACACCCCTGCTCCACAGGCTACAGACTCAACTCCCATTCCATTCCCAGCAATGGCCTTCTCATGACCTCTCTCCCACACCCTCCATCGTGTCTCCTTCACCCCCAGCCCTGCCTGCAACATCACTGGTATCATCTGCTACTCCTGCTGCTCCCACTCCATCACAGGACCAGTCCTCAACCCCTCCCTAGGGGCCTCCCTCCATCCCTCCCCAAACCTTTTTTTTGTTTGTTTTTTGAAACAGAGTCTCACTTCATCGCCCTCAGTAAAGTGCCGTGGTGTCACAACTCCGATACTCTTGCCTCAGCCTCCCCAGTAGGACTACAGGCACCCGCCACAGTATCTGGCTATTTTTTTTGTTGCAGTTTGGCTGGGGCCAGGTTTGAACCTGCCACCCTCAGTATATGGGGCCGGCACCCTTCCCCAAACTTTCTTCTGGTGCTTCTCTGTGGGGCCCCTCCTCTCAGCAGGTGGAGATACTCATCTTCTCAGGTATAAAGTAACATCCACACCCAAGCAAAAGCTGCCCCTCAGCCCTGTGTAGCTCCTAGTTTTTCATTTCTTTCTACTCAAAACCAAGCTTCTAGAGTCACCCAAACTTTGCTGTCTCCCCTCCTCGGCTCTTCCATCATTTCCAGTATCAACTTCCAATCGATCCCCCACTGTACCAAATAGTTCTCTCTAAGATGCCCAGCTTCCAGGAAGCATGTTCCTGTCCTTATGCTTGCCCCACACACTGTCTCATCTGAGCACCAAGACTCCTTCCTTGCCTTCAGGGACATACTCCACCTCTCCCAGCCTTCCTGCTGCCTATAGCCTCCTACACTGGAAGTTTTTGCTTAGCCTAGGGTTTTGCACTGTCTAATCCATCCTCCTCAGTGACAGCAGCTGACCTAAGTGTAAATTTGGCTTATTCCTCTCCCCTGGAGCCCAGTGCTGTCACCTCCTACTCTGAGCTCTGGCCACTCCAGTTTTCCTCCCAGTTTTTGACCTCCCTTCCCATGTCTGTCTGGCTTACTTTAAGACTCACGCAGGCATCACTAGTCCAGGAAGTTTTTTCCACTCTCCTGGGCTGGGTGAGCTAGCTGTTCCTTACTGTGCCCCTGTTCCTTATACTTCCCCCACAGTGAGCTGTCTGTCAGCTTGGCTGTCTCTCCCGACATCTGGACCATGCCTCACGGCTCAGCCCCAGTGGGTCCAGGAAACATTTGCTGATGGAATGACAAAGAGGCAGCACCTGGCTTCAGGGCTCTCTCTTAGAAGTAGCTGTGAACTTGAGCTGGAATGGGGGCCCTTACCCGTTCTTCTTGGGCAAATAAGCCTCCATGTCAAAGAATAGGCCTTGGCGTTCTTTCATCTGGTTCTCCAGCTCCTGCGCAGCCTCCTCAGCTTCTGCTGGGAGGGAGGGTCTGCATCTATGGGTGGGGCCAGGGAGAGGGTCAGAGCATCTGGGCTCCCAGGTATCCTGATACCCACAGGGCAGAAGGGCAAATGAGGCCCCAAAGAGGGACAAGCCATGCTCAGACTCACTCCATGAGTCAGCACCAGCTCTCCCACCCCTCAAGGTCAGACACCCACACACAGCCCAAAGAGGGGCAGGACAGGGCAGGGGTCCTAACTTCTTCAGGACGAGGGCCAGCTCCTGGAGCTGCTTCTTCTGCCGAGAGATGGAGCTAGTGCAGCTGTTCTGCAGCTTGGTCAGCTCCTCCAGTTTCAGGCGGTACAGCCGGTGGGTCTCCTGGGTACAGGGGAGAAGGCTCATGCTGATTAGGAGCCCACTGAGCCAGAACCCACAGGGAGGGCATGGGGCACAAGCTCCCCAGGGCTCCTTGGGAAGATCTCAGCAGGAAAGGAGGCTGAACTTGCAGCGCCTGCCTAGAGACCTCTCTGAGGCTGTTGTCTCACAAGGCAGGCAAAGAGCTGGGTACTGTGTCTTCCTGCAAGCCCAGGGGCCCTGCAGCTCTCCTCACCCAGAAACAGACCAGTTCTCTAAGGTTTTCTTAGTCTCAGTTCATCTACTGGTCATCCTCACCCCTTCAGAGTTGTCACCTCCCACAGGGGCTCTCAGTCCCAAGTTGGGTCTGGGTCCTAGGCACACAGGTGTAGCTGGACCAACCAGGTGGCCTGAAGCCAAACCCTTGCTCTCTAGGCTTCTCCTGCCTGGCCAGCCTGCAAGTACAGAGGGCACCTGCATTATCCAAGGTGTCTTCTGTTCAGGCATACTGACTATGTCTTCCTTCCAGGTTAAAGGTCATGACATGAAGCTTCAGCCCTTGGGCCTTCTCCTATAAAGGCAGTCTCCCCCTCCCCCCAATTCCTTTGGCCCGGGGCTTCTCTGAGCACTTTGCCCTGGTGGGTAAATCTGGAGAAGGCACAGTCTAGATATTGGGCAAGGGGCAGTGTTGGGAGAGCCAAGGAGGGGCTGAGGTCAGGAAAGTGGTAGGCAGGTGGGGCCACTGGGTCTACTCAGGCCTTTGGGGGAGCAGCACCTGGTAGCAGGCTTGGCAAGGCCAGGGACAGCCAGTTTCAATGAAGACAGGATGGGGCTGAACCTAGTCCAGGAAAGGCAAAAGCTGGCTTGGGCTCTACTCTGTCTAGGTCTTGTTTCTCATGGCCAGAAGGAGCCACGATACCCCCTCAGACTCCAGCATGTGCCACTTCTGCCCACAGCCACCACCCTTCTCCTGTCTGGACAAAGCTGGCAGCCTCCTTTTCCCTGGCCTCCAGACAGAACAGCCCTAGTGGCCCCTACAAGCCTGATCCAGACAATTCCTCCAGTGGCATCAGAGGGACGCTGATCCCTGCCAGGCTTAGGGTATCCCGGCAGAGCCTGGCCCTACCCACTTCTCCCCCTCACTCTCCTAGCAGCACCCACATGGACCTGTCAACTGCCCTCATTCCTTCTAAAGATCTTGGTGGGAGCTGTCCCTTCCGCCTGAGACGACCGCGCCCCCTTCCTGGCTGAAGATGTCTCCCTAACCCCACTTCCTTGGGTCAACATCCAGGCTGAGGACTTCACCTAAACCCCATTTCTCCCGTTGTCTCCCCGCAGACTCCCGCAGCACTCAGTCCATACATGCCCAAGGGCGGGAAGGCGCCGCCTGCAGCATGTTTGCTGAGGGACTGACCCAACGTTGGGCCCAGCCGTATCTGACTCAGGACGCTGCTCTCCTGGAAGGGGTGGAGTCCAGGTCAGGATCAAGCCTCAGGGGAGACCGAGGTCGCCCAGCGCAGTGGGGTCCCGTCAGGGTCATGCAACCGCGCGGACGAACGGGGCTGCCGCCGGACACTGAAAGGACCAGCAGGGACGCTGGTACCTGTGGACACTGGTACCCGGGGCCTTGCAGCCCTCGGGAGGGACGCCAGTCCCCGACCCCTGACCCTGAGCTCCCGGCGGCCTGACCGAAGACTGCGCGACCCTTGACCCCGATCCCAGAAACGTGGCTCGGGGCGAATGGGCATCCGCAGCGGCGCTCACCTGGATGTTTTGGAAGTCCTGCTGCAGATCCTCCCAGTCCCGCAGGCAGTCGCCCAGCGGGCCCGGGGGCGGGGGATGCATGGTTGCTGCCCGCTGCGCCCGGAGCCCAGAGTCTAGGACCGCGCAGCAACCCCCGCCGGCCCGAAGCGCCTCCGCAGCCACCCCCGTCCGCTTCCGGGCTCGAGCCGCCGCGGGCACCAACGGGAAAGGGTCTGGCGCGGCGGCGCTCTGGCCCCGCCCCCGCCCCAGCCAATCCGGGCTCAGGGCGGGGCCTCGTGCACGGCAGCTTCTCGCTCGGAGACTCCTGGCCTACTCTCCTACTGAAGCTGCGGCTGTTGTGGCTCCTGGCCTGGGGAGCACCTGCGGTGCCAGCTGCGTGGTGCAGCCAGTGGTGACCTGGCCTATCGTGCTGGGAGCAAACCAAGGCCCCGGGAGGTGACATCTGCCTCGAACGCTCGTCCTTGGGAAGCTGCGCTTTTTCGGGGAGGAGATTTCGAGCCTTTTCTTTGGATTTTTACAGTGGCCTCCTCACTGTCCCCCTGCCTTCAGGCTCACCTCCACTGTCCCTTCACAAAGCCACCAGACTGTCCGTTCTAAAAAACAAGGCTGATTCCCCAACATGTTCTTCCTTAAAACTTGGCAGTGACTGTCCTGTCTACCAGGATGTCCCTAATCAGCCAGCTCAGGCTCTGCTGCAACTCAGATCCTGCTGCCTGAAAGCCCTTATCCCTCTGACAAAAGCCCACTCCTTCTAGAAGTGGAGAGTGAGCCCTCCATCCGCTCCATTCCTCTGCAGAGAGTCCTAGGAGGCTGGATAACATTCACCTTTATGTCCTCAGACCAACCCCAGGTGGTAGCAGGGAATGTTTACCGAATACTCAAGTTAGATGGTGCACTGATGGACATCCTAAATTCCCCACCAGTCCCCTTGTCTGTGCTTTCAGCTGACTCCCAGGTTGTTCTGTGGGTGTTGGCAGCTTTGGGAAAGTGCATTTGGAAAACAACTCTCTTTTAAGACCTGAAGAAGTTCTAGAAACTTATGTGTGGGGGATGGGAGAGGTGGGACTCTCTCCTTGGTGAACACAGCCAGGCAGAAATGAGTGGGAAGGGGGAGTGGGGTGGAGGGGAGTGTGAACCAAGTAATTGTCAAGGGAACACTGGGATGTGCCCTCATTCCAAGAGCCTCCAGAATCTGTGGAGCCTGGAGCCTAGGCCAAGATTGGGCCTGGCATCTCTAGGACTGAGGGCTCTCCACCAATGGGTAGGCATTGTAACATCTCCTGTGGACCAAATCAGGCCACCTCTGGGGCTCCTCAGGACAGCCTCCAAAGGATCCATTCCCAGGCATGTGGGGCAGCTGCTCCTGCAAACAGATGCTCTCCCCAAGGCAACCTCAGGAATGCAATGTGGGTGGTCCAGAATGCTGTAGAGATGTGGGTTCTCAGGGAGCCTGAGCAGGGAGCACCTTCCACGTGGAGTGAAGAGGGAGCCTGGGAAGAATGAGTACAGGAGGCTGACATGAGGCTTCAGGCACCCAAGGCCTTCTTCTAGATCAACCTGAGTATACATGCTCTGGCCCTCTACCCACAGCACTCATCCCCAGGCTGTAGAGATCAGTAGAGAGGATCCATGATGTCTGTGATTAGGTCTCCTAGGACAATCTGCTCCCATTGCAAAAGCTGAGTCACCAAGCCCCTGTTGGGACGCATGTTGTTTTTGCACTTCTTGACATAGGCCCAGGACCTCTATGAATGCAAAGAGAGAAAATAGACTTCAGGATTGGTCCTGGACCCTTTCCACCTGGATCACAGAGCCAGCTCAGGAAGGACAGGAGGTACTTGTGCAGGGCCAGTAGAATGCCTTAAGGGTTGGATATAGAAACAAAAGCAGCCTAGGATTAATTCATTGGTGCTAGAAGTCACGGGAACTGGCTATACCTTGGGCAAGCCCCTCTGCATCTCTGCTTCTCCATATGGGGGCAGAAATAATTTCTATTTCAGACAGCTCTTGTGAAGAGTGAGACAACATATGTGAAACCTGTGGATGGGAATACCCTATGCCATGTCTGGCACACAATGCAGCCTCAACAAAGGTTTGCCTT
This sequence comes from Galago senegalensis, assembly GCA_963575145.1. Classification (NCBI taxonomy): domain Eukaryota; kingdom Metazoa; phylum Chordata; class Mammalia; order Primates; family Galagidae; genus Galago; species Galago senegalensis. Next base: position 7,598 of record CAUYTI010081602.1, on the reverse strand, counting down.
GTGACTAGATGAATTAATGGAAAAGAGAAGAGAACTGTGGGGAAATTCTCTGAAGCAGGGAAATTGAAACTGCCTTCTTTCAGGCATCCACCTGAAAGTACAGAAAGGGTTATTACATGAAGGAAGGTGACCAGCTGGTCTCCACATGGATTGAGGACAAAGCAAAAAGGACAAGGCAAAAGTGGTGCGCCTTAACAAACTAGGAAGAGAAGGAAACTGCCTCAACCTAATCAAAGCCATAACAAGAAGCCCACAGCTAGCATCATACTCAATGGTGAAAGCTGAAAGTTTTTTATCCAAAGTCAGGAAAAAGGCAAGAATGCCTGTTTTCATAACTTCTATTCAACATAGTCCTGGAAGTCCTAGCCAGAACAATTTAGATAAAAAATAAAAGTAAAAGGCATCCAAGTTAGAAAAAAAGAAGCAAAATTTGGTGGCACCTGTGGCTCAGTGAGTGGGGCGCTGGCCCTACATACCAAGGGTGGTGGGTTCAAACCCAGCCCCGGCCAAACTGCAACAAAAAAAATATCTGGGTGGCTCTGCGCTTGTGGCTCAAGCAGCTAAGGCGCCAGCCACATACACCTGAGCTGGTGGGTTCAAATCCAGCCTGGGCCCACCAAACAATGATGACTGCAACCAAAAATATAGCTGGGCATTGTTGCAGGCACCTGTAGTCCCAGCTACTTGGGAGGCTGAGGCAGGAGACTTGCTTGAGCCCAGGAGTTGTAGGTTGCTGTGAGCTATGATACCATGGCACTCTACCCAGGGCAACAACTTGAGGCTCTGTCTCAAAAAAAAAAAAAAAAATAGCTGAGTGTTGTGGTGGGTGACTGTAGTCCCAGCTACTCGGGAGGCTGAGGCAAGAGAATCGCCTAAGCCCAAGAGCTGGAGGTTCTTTAGCCCTTTGGTACCTGGAAGCCCCACTTCCTGTGTGAAATCTCTTCTACATTAAACTGCCTCAAATGCCTAGAGTGGGTTCTGGTTTTTTAACTGAACCCCAACTCATAAGGGAACAAAATAAAACTTAGGGATCACAACTGGTTTAAAGGGTTCTTGTGCCTTTTCACATTTTCTGAAATTTCTACAAATCATTGTTAACATACTAAAAAAGATATTTTAAAATAATCACTATATTGGCTTGGCACCCATAGCACAGTGGTTACAGTGCCAGTCACATACACTGGGACTGGTGGGTTCGAACCTGGCCCAAGCCAGCTAAAACAACAATGACAACTGTAACAATTGTCAGGTGCTGCGGCGGGCACCTGTAGTCTCAGCTACTTGGGAGGCTGAGGCAAGAGAATTGGTGAAGCCCAAGAGTTTGAGGTTGCTGTGAGCTGTGAGAGCTACTGAGAGCCACAGCACTCTACCAAGGGCGACATAGTGAGACTCTCTCTCAAAAATAAATAAATTAAATTATAACATAAAGTCATCACTATAAAAATTATTTACGGGCTCAGTGCCTGTGGCTCAAGCAGCTAAGGCACCAGCCACATACACCTGAGCTGGCGGGTTCTAATCCAGCCTGGGCCTGCCAAACAACAATGATGGCTGCAGCCAAAAAATAGCCAGGCATTGTGGCAGACACCTATAGTCCCAGCTACTTGGGAGGCGGAGGCAGGAGAATCGCTTGAGCCCAAGCGTTGGAGGTTGCTGTGAGCTGTGATGCCATGGCACTCTACCCAGGGTGACAGCTTGAGGCTCTGTCTCAAAAAAAAAAAAAAAATAAACAAAACTATTTATAGGCGCTCAGCACCTATAGCTCAGTGGTTAGGACACTGGCCATACACACTGGGGCTGGCTGGTTTGAACCTGGCTTGGTCCTGCTAAAACAATGATGACTATAACAACAACAACAACAATAGCCAGGCGTTGTGGCGGACGCCTGTAGTCCCAGCTACTTGGGAGTCTGAGGCAAGAGAATTGCCTAAGCCCAGGAGTTGGAGGTTGCTGTGAGCTGTGTGACGCCACAGCACTCTACCTAGGGCAACAGAGTAAGACTCTGTCTCTACCAAAAAAAAAAAAAGAAGTAAAATTATCTCTGTTCAAAGATGATATAATCTCATATGTAGAAAACTCTATAAAGATTACAGACACACACACACACAAACTGTTAAAGCTAATAAAACAAATTGGGTAGTCTTAAGATACAAAATCAACATGTAAAAATCAGTTGCATTTCTATACACTAACAACGGACAATCCAAAAAGGAAATTACAAAAGATAACTCCACTTACAATAGTATCAAAAAGAATAAAACATTTAAATAAGAAATCAAAAAACATGTACATTGAAAACTACGGCTCGGCGCCTATAGCTCAACCGGCTAAGGCGCCAGCCACGTACACCTAAGGTAGCGGGTTCGAATCCCCAGCCCAGACCCACCAAACAACAATGACGGCTGCAACCAAAAAATAGCCGGGCGTTGTGGCGGGCGCCTGTGGTCCCAGCTACTTGGGAGGCGGAGGCAGGAGACTTGCTAGAGCCCAGGAGTCGGAAGTTGCTGTGAGCTGTGCCATGGCACTCTACCCAGGGGGACAGCTTGAGGCTCTGTCTCAAAAAAAAAAAAAAAGAAAAGGGGGGGCCCCTGTGGCTCAAAGGAGTAGGGCACTAGCCCTATATCCTGGAGGTGTCAGGTTCAAACCGAGCCCTGGCCAAAAACCGCACAAAAAAAAAGAAAGAAAAGAAAAAAATACCACAGACATTGCTATGGCCCCCAAAAGGCCTGGGTCCACTATGGAGCACCCTTTACCTGTGTTTCCCATATCTGGCTCTACAGCACAGCCCCCTGGGAGTGAATAAAACAGCAAAAAACAGGTCCCTGGTTCCGCGCCCTCCCCACCCCGCCCACACATCAGCATCAGTGGGGTGAGGCCCTGCAGGGTCACTGTGAGCACTCTCCAGGGAGACGATGGTGATCAATCCATGACTGCTAGAACACATTCAAAGGTATACTTTAAAAAGGTGAACTTTGTGGTGTGTCGATTATACCTCAAAGCTGCTACTAAAAATGAAGCAGCTCGCATGTGATGCTGATGCAGCAACCCCACATGTGCCCCATGGTGACTAGAAGCCACCTTAATAAGTTCCCCAGGCAGAGTGGGAACATCTGGAGCCTCCAGCCAGGGCAGGAGCTGGGTCCTGGGAACTGGCTGTTTTCCAGCAGATGCAGAGGCCCTGCCCGGGTGCCTGCAGCCTCTGTCCAGAACCTGAGTGTGCCACAATTAACCTGGAACCTTCAAGACTACAGGAGATGGTGACCACTACTACGGTTCAGGTGTGAAGTGGCTAAGATGCAAAGGTACTGGTGGACTCAGAAGACAGGCTCATTTATAGGCCTGTCCTGGGAGCTACCTAAGTGACACACAGGAAGCCAGCCTTATTCCTTTGAAGTCCAGCCGTGGCTTTTAACTGTTGCCAAAATTCCACTTAAAAAACACCATTTGCATCCACACGGTTGCTCAAAATCACGCACTTTGGAGCTCTGCATTTCTGATTCCCAGAGTGTGCAGCAGGCCATGGATAAAGGCCTGCCCACCCTAGGTAACAGAGGTAGATGCGCCTTTCCTGTCTGCAGGAAGGGCATGTTGTCTTAGGGGGTTGCAGACCCACAGTTCCTGATGTGTGCTGTTTGGCTTGCACACAATATTTTACTTTTTAGAAATATGTTTGCCAACATTCTAAAATCAAAAGGGTTTATGTGAAAAGCCTTGCTTCTGACTTAACCTTGGACAACTGAAGAATGTGGCCCAATTCCCTCAAAGCCACAACTGGCTGAAGCTGACCATCATGCTGGGGACACAGTCTGGCCTTCTTCTGCCAGCCTGAACCCACCCCACTGGCCACCAGGGACATGTGTGTATTCAGCTCGTGCCTCAGAGCCGGCTGGAATCTCAGAAGGGGATCTTGCTTTTCACCACGAGGAGCTGCTGAAGTAAATTCCTGCCCAGGGGTGTGGGCACTTGGCTGGATGCAGGCAGGCAGGCTAGGCACCTCTTCCAGGCAGTTTTAAAAGAGATGGACTTGTTCCATGAGACTCTTGGATGAAGAGGACACTCCAAGGGCCACTGAGCATCCCCAGGGTCGTTCCAGTGGTGCAGCCAGAGTTCTCTGGGAACATATTGTGGCCGGCAACAGAGAGCCAGGCTGACCCTGAGGCTGGCTGTGGGGGTGGCCCCTAAACGGGTGGGTGGGGCAGCAGTGACCCTCTGAAGGGCTTTTCACAGCACCCATTACCAAGGACAGATGAGTCCTTTGACTCAGGTCTACCTCCCAGTGAGGGGGAGGCCTCCTGGGTCTGGCCAAAATGGAGATCTTTTAAAGCAAGGCTATTTCTAACTCTTGCATTTGGAAAGGTCTCTCATTCTGCATTTCTCTTAGGTTTTTAAGCCACAGCTTATAACTGAATGATATATGGATTTGAAATGAGCCTTGGCTCGGTGCCTATAGCTCAACCGGCTAAGGCTCCAGCCACATACACCTAAGGTGGCGGGTTCGAATCCCCAGCCCAGACCCGCCAAATAGCAATGACGGCTGCAACCAAAAAATAGCCGGGTGTTGTGGCGGGCGCCTGTGGTCCCAGCTACTTGGGAGGCAGAGGCAGGAGACTCGCTTGAGCCCAGGAGTTGGAGGTTGCTGTGAGCTGTAATGCCATGGCACTCTACCCAGGGGAACAGCTTGAGGCTCTGTCTCAAAAAAAAAAAAGATATGTCTTTAAAAAGTGTTCTTATGATTCCTGAATTGCTTTCGCATTTCTTTAGGTCTCGAATATTTGATTATCTTTAATTTTGCATTTATACTTAAGAGTGAGGCACTAATGTACTGAGCGCAACCTCGGTGTGGATTGGATGAAGCTCATTGAACTGGGGCCTCACTGTAGGTCAGTGGCTAGTGATTTCACTTTTCAGTATCCTTGGGTTTTTTCTCTTTGGTCAGTCAGTTTCTGTGAGAAGGAATCCAGTCTTCTGTCTGGAGGTTATAAACCTGACCACCAGACTTTCCCTTAATCCCCACTATTAGTACAGCACCTCGCCCAACTCTCATTTGTTTCTGGTGTTGCAGAATCCAGAACTTCTCTGGCTCGACCTCTCCAAAGGAAGCCAGTGTGGCTAGATGAATAAGGAAGATGATCTGGGCGGGTGTGTTGTCCTCTATACAAATGCTCTAACAATCCTATTGTCAGTTCTACCTCACTTGTGCAAATACAACTGACATATCTAATTCTTAATTCTTAAATTAAACATAGGGGTTATACTTGTTTCTTACTGGCTTTCCCAATCACAAACGCTTAGATTTTTACTTCTTCACTTTCCTTCTACTTTCCAACCTTCAAAACTGAACTCATTAACTGTGGTCTCCTCTCCCATTCTTATAGTCATTGTGGGCTGCTGCCATTCCATATTTTTGTAACTTTAGAGGAGTTTCAGGAGAGATCAGAGGGAGATTAATGTGTGTACTCAAACTGTCATCTTTAACGAGGAGTCTCATTTGTCATACACCCACCATCTAGCTTAAGAAATAAAACATTATAACTATAGCTGAAGTAGCCTCTATGCTTCTGATTAGCCTTTTTTTATCCTACAGGTATAAAACCACATTGTTTTCAAACAGTGATTTATGTTCAAATTTTTTAAAAAATCAAAGAAAAAAGAAAATATGATATTAACCAGAATGTTTTGCTTATCTTAGCAAACTTATCTCAAACAACATGTTAAATAGTAACAGGGATATCCTTGTTTCAGTCTTATTTTGGAGGACTAAATTGAGTTTCATTACTGAAAATAATTTTAGATATTAGATTGAAAATATTCTCTCAATTAAGAAACTTTTGAAGATAATTTTCATTGTGAATATGTATAAATGTCTTATGTACATCATAATTTTTCTACTTTTTTCTATCACATATTTTTAAAAAGTCTTATAAGATATAATTTATATACCATTAAACTCAGTCATTTTTAAGCATTTGGTTTTAGTACATACATTTACTAAAAATCTAAATTATAAGTTGTGCAACCATCACCACACTCAAACTTCAGAACATTTCCATTACCCTAAAACATTTCCATTACCCCATTACTCATCTGTGCCTGCTTGCCTGTCTCTACCCCCATAACCCATAGACAACCACTGATTTGTTTTCTATAAGCCTCTAGAAATATATGAACAAAATCAAACAATATGTTGTGTTTTTGGTCTGGCTCCTTTCACTTAGCAAAATATAAGGTTCATCCATGTTGTAGTATGTTATTAACAGTTAAATGCTGACTGTATTCCATTTTATGGGTATAATGCATTTGTTTATCCATTCACTGGCTAATGGATATGGAATTTTTCCAATTTCTGGCTATTATGAATAGTGCTGCTATGAATGTTTGTTTGTGTTTATGTTTGCACTTTTGGGGGGTAGACACCTAGTAGGGGAAATGGTGGGTCCTGTGGGAATTATAGACATAGATCATTTAAGAAACAGCTGAACTATTTTCCACTTTCCACGCCCACCAACAATGTGTGAAAATTCCAGTTCCTCTGTGTCTTTGTCGACACTTGGTATGGTCAGTCTTTTTAATTTTAGCCATTCAATAAGTGTCTTAACAACTCCAACAGGGACTATTCCTAACAAATGCAAACATCATAACCTAATTCCTTGTACCCTCAAATAAACCTGATTTTTAAAAAATAATAAAAATAAGTGTCTTAGAATTCTAGTAATGTTAAGGCCACCAATACTGTTTTTTAAATGTGTTTTACTTCACGTCCTTTGCATTCCATATATATATTTGGCCTTTTCATGTAGTTTTCATTTGTACTTCCCTCATGACGAATAATGTTGAGTATCTTTTCATACGTCCATTAGTCACTCATTTACCTTCATTGGGGAAATGTCTATTCAAATCGTTTGCCCATTTTTAATTTTTCTGTCTTATTTCATATTCTGTATATAAATACTCCCATTATATTCATGACTTGAAAATATTTTTTCTCAGTTTGTGGCTTGTTTTTTTAATGAGATATTTTGGATAAAAGTTTTTAATTTTTGGTGAAGTCAAATTTATTTCTTTTTTAGATGTGTTTCTAAGGAATCTTTGACTCTCCCACGGTGACAAAGATCCTCTGTATTTGCTTACAGTTTTTCTTTCTACAGTTTTACTTTTTATACTTCCATCTATGATCCATTTTAAGTAATTTTTGTGTATGGTATGAGGTAAGAATCAAAGTCCATTTTATACATGCAAATATCCAATTTTTCCAGTATTGCTTATTGAAAAGACTATCATTTCTTAACTAAATTGCTTTGAAATCTTTATTTAAAAATCAACTTATAATGCAAAGAATTTATTTCTAGATTTTCTATTCTGTTTCATCAATCTATTACTCATGCCAATACTATACTATCTTGATTACTATAGCTTTATAATAAATCTTGAAATCCAGTAAAGTAATTGTTTCTTTTTCCCTTTTTTTATTTTTTTTTTTTATTTTTGAGACAGAGCCTCAAGCTATCCCCCTGGGTAGAGTGCCATGGCATCACACTCACAGCAACCTCCAACTCCTGGGCTCAAGCGAGTCTCCTGCCTCAGCCTCCCAAGTAGCTGGG
>CAUYTI010081598.1:0-32661 GCA_963575145.1 Galago senegalensis | reverse complement strand
GTCTTAACACAACAATAGCCATGTTGGGAGGGGTAGTTCCCTGTTAGTCCAATTACTATCTATGCTACTATATACAAAACATGCCTACTTTCCTATCTCTTTATTCAATGTATTAATGTTCAACTAAAATACCTTATGACTTCAAAATTAATACTTTAAATCATAGCCATTATTACCATATCAAAAAAAACAAAAATCCATATATATATGTCAGTCCTTGTAGGTGATGTGCACTTTCCTTCTGACTGCTATGAAAAATTTTTTTTTCTTATCTATAGTTTTCCAAAATTTAATTATGCTGTGCCTTTGGTATGAAGTTCTCTGGATTTCTCTTATTATTTTTTTCTTTTTGAGACACAGTCTCAAGCTGTCACCCTGGGTATAGTGCTGTGGCATCATAGCTCACAGCAACTGGAAACTCTTGGGTTTAAGCAATTCACTTGCCTCAGCCTCCCAAGTAGCTGAGTCTACAGGCACCTGCCAAAACACCAGACTATTTTTTTTCCATTGTAGTTGGCATTGTTTGGCAGGCCTGGGCTGAATTCGAACCCTCCAGCTCTGGTGTATGTGGCTAGCACCCTGGCCACTAAGCTATAGGTGCTGACCCTGGATTTCTCCTATTTGATGTAAATTGAGATACTTCAATGTGTAGCATTGTTTTTTTTGCTAAATATGGGACATTTTCAGCCACTATTTCATTAAATACTGTACATAAGTACTGAAAGCTGAAAGTACTGTGGCCTTACAAGTGCTGCAACTAGGCCCCCTCTTTAAATACTTTCAATACCTCAAAAAAGTTTAAAAATATAGTACATGATGAAATAAACTATAGTATTGAAACAAATACAAATTAATTTTTTTTCATTCATCATAGAAGCATTTTTTAAATCTTAAGTTGACATGAGTTGGTGCCTATAGTTCAGTGGTTAGGGCACTGGCCACATACCCTGGGTCTGGCGCATTCAAGACCAGCAGAGTCTGCTAAACAACGACAGCTACAAAAAAAAAAAATAGCCATGCATTGTGGCAGGCACCTGTAGTCCCAGCTACTCAGCAAGCTGAGGCAAGAGAACCACTTAAACCCAAGTGTTTCAGGTCACTGTGAGCTGTAATGCCACAGCACTCTACCAAGGGTAACATAGTCAGACTCTGTTTAAAAAATTTTTTTTGGTTCAGTGCCTGTGGCTCAAGTGGCTGAGGTGCCAGCCGCATACACCTAAGGTGATGGGTTCAAATCCACCGCGGGCCTGCCAAACAACGATGGCTGCAACCAAAAAATAGCCGGGCATTGTGGCGGTGCCTGTGGTCCCAGCTACTTGGGAGGCTGAGGCAGGAGACTCGCTTAAGCCCAGGAGTTGAAGGTTGCTGTGAGCTGTGATGCTACAGCACTCTAACAGGGGGACAGCTTGAGGCTCTGACTCGAAAAAAATTTTTTTTTAAATTGACAATTTTGGTGTTATAAAGAGTAGCCAATTATTATTCCCATACACTGTTGTTAGAGGTATAACCAATGCTGCTTTTTTTTGTGGGGGGGGGATACAGAGTTTCACTTTGTCACCCTTGATAGAGTGCTGTACCATCATAGCTCACAGCAACCTCAAACCCTTGGGCTCAAGCGATTCCCTTGCCTCAGTCTCCCAATTAGTGCCTGCCACAATCCCCAGCTATTTTTAGAGACGGGAAGGTGGGGGGTGTTTGGGTCTGGCTCAGGCTGGCCTTGAACCTATGAGCTCAAGCAATCAACCCACCTCAGGATCCTAGAGTGGTGGGATTACAAGTGTGTGCCACCTGGCCTTACCAGTGCTGCTTTTTAAAGAGGACTACATGGTGATAACTGTAAAAAGTTTAAATCCACAACCCTCACTCAAAAAGTCTCACCAGAAAATCCTAGGAAAGGGTGGGGGCAGTGCCTGTGGCTCAGTAGGTAGAGCGCCAGCCCCATATACTGAGGGTGGTGGGTTCGAACCCAGCCCCAGCCAAACTGCAACAACAATGACAAAAAGAAATAGCTGGGCATTGTGGGGGGCGCCTGTAGTCCCAGCTACTCAGGAGGCTGAGGCAAGAGAATTGCTTACACCTAGGAGTTGGAGGTTGCTGTGAGTTGTGACACCACAGCACTCTACTGAGGGCGACAAAATGAGACTCTGTTTTAAAAAAAAAAGGAAAATCCTAGGAAAGACACAAAAGTGCTGCATTGAACATCCTTCTTATGTATCTGTTTATAATAATGAAAAACTAGAGACCAGAATACCCAACAATATGGGAGATCCATTAAATTCAGAGCCATCCAAAATGGCAGAGAGCTTTGTTTCTGCCTGAAAAGCAACCCTTCTAGCTTCTTCTAGTAGCAGAACCCTCCTTTCCTCTAGAAAAATGCCTGTCACCTTGAGAGTGAGTCATTCACAAGACTTTGCTCTGAGGACAGAAATGGAATTTAGTGGGACCAGATGACTTCATCCCTCTGGTTTATGGTGACTGGACACATAATGCCCATAAAATACAGGTAGGGACAAGCAGATGCCCAAAGAAAGGGGTCCCTTTCTCCTTCTTGAGTCTGTTAAAACTGGTGGACGGTAGGCTCTGTGGCTCAGTGAGTCAGGCACTGGCCCCATATACCCAGGGTGGTGGGTTCAAACCCAGCCATGGCCAAACTACAATGAAAAAATACCCAGGTGTCATGGCGGGCACCTGTGGTCCCAGCTACTCAGGAGGCTGAGGCAAGAGAATCACCGAAGCCCAGAGGTTGCTGTGAGCTGTGACTCCATCGCACTCTACCATGGGTGACAAAGTGAGACTCTGTCTCTTAAAAAAAAAAAAAACAGGTGGTCATCTTTGCCACCACATAAGAAGTCACCCTGAGACTGAAGCTAACCTGTGAAGGCAGCACTGAAGGACAGATTCACCTGACCTTGCCCAAAGTCAGCTCTTGTTCTGACACTTCCTAGTTCTATAAACAAACTCTCATACAACCTGAGTTTCTGTCACTTACAATTGAAAAGAATTCTGGCAACAGGGTATGGTATAGCCATCAAAAGAATGAGGAAGGTCTGGTTATACAACAATATATTAGGGAAAAATAGCAATAGCAATTTCTTTCTTTTTTTTTTGAGACAGAGTCTCACAATGTTGCCCTCGGTAGAGTGCTGTGGTGTCGTGGTGTCATGGTGTCACAGCTCACAGCAACCTCAAACTCTTGGGCTTAGGTGATTCTCTTGTCTCAGCCTCCAAAGTATGTGGGACTACAGGTGCGCACCATGATGCCCAGCTATTTTTTTGGTTGCAGTTTTCATTGTTGATTTTAGCAGGCCTAGGCTAAGTTCCAACCCACCAGGCTGACTGAGCTATTTACAACAATAACCAAACATCTACCTTATATGAACAACCACTAGACCAGTGATTTTTAACCAGTACACCATGATACACTGCTATGAGAGGATCTTAGGTGTGCCATGAAAATTATTAAAGATCTTTAATTATTTTCAAAAGAAGTTTCAAACCATAGTAAGTATCTTTTTTTACTCTTTTTCTGATAAACATAATCTAAGTTTAACTACAGGTTCAAGTTCCATAAGGTAAAAAAAGGTTGAAAAATACTTCTCTAACAAATATCCACTTCTTCCCTGACAGAGAGCTAATTACAAGGCTCTCTACTCATATTGCCCTCTTTTCAACTAAAAAATAGGCAAAACAGTCAATGATTATTTCTCAAAGAACTGGGCTCTACAAGTAAAAGAAAAAAAGTATTAGATAGTTAATAAGACATACACAGGATAAGTAACAAATACAACTAAACTGTTTTAACTATTTTAAACTAACAAGTCAGACAAGGCTAAGTTATCATACTAAATTGTCATATGAAATTAACATAAAATAGAACTAATCAAGACTTTACAAGGAAATTTCCTTAAAATGAAAACTAACCATTGTCTGACTGTCTGACATAGACAAATATCATCATATATGCAGTATTTTTTCAATACCCTAACTAAGACCCTAGGGAGACCCTTATTATCACCTGCCCAAAGGATAATAAGTAACAACATATTTAGTCTTCAATAAATAGTCTTTAAAACACACAATTAAAATAACAATATCCCTAAATAAACTGTTCTCAAACATCTGACTTGGATTCATTACCCAGAACAAAGAAAAAAAACACCAGACTCCAGTTAAAACAATACATCCCTTCATTTTCTTAATCAACTTAGAGTGTAATAATTTCTCAAAATATAGGCATTTAATATTTCCATCAAGATAAAAATTTATAAAGTTATTTAATTCACACAATAATAAATATATCAAATTTTACTTAATAGTTGTGGGCCCTACACTACTAGATATTGCATGCCTTTCCTACACCATTTACAAAACATAAAGTCAGACACACCTAATAAATATACTCAAAAACTATATCTTCTCAACAACTCCCATAGTGCTATACACCTATTCAGTAGCACCAAATATGTCTCCTTATCCACTTTTATAAACTATGACCATTAGTCTTAATATTCAGATTAACCATTTGACTTGTACTATAACAAAAGTCTTAAGTAATACTTCTCCAGCTAGAAACACTATTAATACAAAATGAAGATTAGTTACAAAAGTTAAAAAAATCAAAATGTACTAAACAATGTTTTACAAAGACATCACCAGAAATGCCACAATTTTAAAGATATGTATTATTTTTTCAAATAATGCCCAGTCAATTAAAAAATACAGACTATTAATAATAAAATACAAAACATAACTCAAAGGAACAAATTCTTTAACACTAAAATACATACAGTATGGTCCCAAGAGAACAATAGCCATGTTGGGAGGGGTAGTACCCCTGTTAGTCCAATTACTATCTATATTACTACATACAAAACATGCCAACTTTCCTGTCTCTTTACTCACTGTATTAATTTTCAACTAAATATCTTATGGTCCCAAAATTCATACTTTAAATCATAGCCATTATTACCATGTCCAAAAAGGAAAATCCATAAATATAAATGCATAAGCAAAAGTAAAAAATGATGATGGCTACTGTTACCCTAAAGAACTTCTACATACTAGATAAGTACTAAATAACCATTACTACTAATCGATAAGTAGGCCCTGATGAAGCAAAATAAGCCTACATGCCAACATCTAAAAATTAATATTCACTTACAAACCCTGTTGTCATAGATAAAACACTAGACTCTGTAATAACAAGGACCCAGGACATTCTATACATTCAATAATATATTGACTCTAAATGTATTCTAAATAAAAATATAACTACTTTAAAAACAATAACAAAAAAAATAACCTGGGCGCGGTGGCTCGCGCCTGTAATTCTAGCACTCTGGGAGGCTAAGGTGGGTGGATTGCCTAAGCTCGCTGGTTCCAGACCAGCCTGAGTCAGAGCTAGACCCCCTTTTCTAAAAATAGCCGGACGTTGTGGTAGGCATCCGTAGTCCCAGCTACTTGGGATGCCGAGGCACGAGAATTGGTTGACCTCAAGAATTTGAGGTTGCTATGAGCTATGATGCCACGGCACTCTACCTAGTGGGTAACAAAGTGAGACTCTGTCTCAAAGAAAAAAAAAGTATGCTTTAACCTTGTAATCTATAAAGAGGGAGATCCATTTAATATGTACCGTGCTAGTTAATAACATTACTTTTATTATAAAGATATAAAGGTAACCCTCCCCCAAACAGAACAAGTCTTTAAACTAAATCCTTACTGTTTGAAATTGCTGACTTTTCTATAAATAAAAATAAAATAATTAATTTCTCATTCACTTCCCCATCAATTACTTTAAATGACAGACTCATTAATCCAACAACAAAGAAAAAGCGTGAAGAGAAAACTGGTGCAGAGCAAGCTGCACTGATAAACCTGAGCCGCAAGTGGCTTCACACTGCTGGGACTTGTACTTTATTGATCAGCCACAGGTGGTGAAGTGAGGTGGGGCAATGTATTCAACCGTCAGGTAGGAACTGGGTATTTCCCGATTTCGGAGTTAATGGTCGCCATATGACAATGGCCCTGCTTTGAGTGATATACCTGAAGTACTTTGTGTGTAGTGGCAAATCTACCCTAGAAATCCATCACGTCTGGGGAATCTGAGGGGCAGGAAAAAGAGCATTATCTATTGTGCTGCTATTGCAAATTCCCTACAAATATATAATGATTAGAAGTAAATGACTTCTTTATTTTTGTGAGCCAGAATCTCACTCTGTCTCCCTAGGTAGAGTTCTCTGATGTCATAGCTCACAGCAACCTCAAATTCGTGGGCTCAAGCAATCCTCCTGCCTCAGCCTCCCCCTGGTAGATTACAGGCGCTGCCACCACTCCAGACCAAAACAACCTGTCAACACCCTGTCAGTAAAGCACTAAATTTGAGTTAATTTGTTACAGTATTAGGAATCTAATACAACTGGCATTTGCTACTCATTCCATCAAAACAATAAGTCATTATTATCTTTAAAACAACAGGTAAAAGAATGAGGCTCTGCCCTATTTCATCTCTTCTTTTTCTGCATTGTGCCTCTTAGATCTACATTCCTTATGTCCACTTCTTCCTCTCAAATTCCTAAGGACTAGTGGTTTAGTCCACCTTTCAATCAGAATCTGCCCTGAAGCTCCTCTCCCAAGTACCTTCAGTGATAATCCATCAGTCCACATCCAAATGATGCTCTTTAGTCTTTGATTTTTCAGCCTCGTAGGCATATTTGAGATTTATGCCAGGCTCTCTTTGCAAGAAGGCCTCTTCTCCTTAGATTTTAGCTTACTATTCTCTTCCAAATCTACTTGTCCTCTTACATTTCCCATCAGGATTCATGTCCCAACCATGCATTTCATACAACTTAAGTAAGAAATTTTGAAGCCATTGTTGTTTTTTTTTTTTTTTAACAAGGGTCCTTCAAGCCTCAGAGTATTCTACCTCCTGATTTATTTAAATTCCATATTCTCCTTTATGTCATCTATTCCACTATCTTCCTGACTAGGATGAGCTTTATATTTTCCATCTCTTCCTAGCTTCCTTACTAGGATAAGCTTTATATTTTATCATCTGTTTTATGACAATAAAATTGCTATAAATTCATTTCTTGACTCCAGCTTGCTCCTGAAGTTTCATTTTTCCACTCTCCTGCAATGACAATTTCTCTAACATGTAAATCTGATCATGTTACTTTCTGAGCTGAAATCTGTTACCATTTTCTCACTGCCTTAAGATTACATCTGCTTGTTAGTTTTTCTTCTTTCCTTAGACCTCCTAAACGCCATAGCTTAATGGTGACAAGTTAGGATTTTGAATCAGATGATCTATCTCATACCAGTTCTAAAAAGGAATTAGCTTTAACATAGTGAATAAGTAAATAAGCCTCAATTTATCATCTATAAATCAGGAGTAAAAAATAACTCATAGCATTGTTAAATATTAACTGAATAAAACCTTGTAAAGAAACAAGGTTCAAAGCAATTATATGGGTATCATTATTGTATTTAAGAAATACTGAGAAGCATGAATGGACAACTAGATAGCATGTCTTTTCATGAGGTATGAGGCAGATATAGGTCTTAAAAGCCTCATGGCAATAGTGATAGCAAACCATCAGCACTTGAACATCATATTTTCTAGACACTCACCATTCGTTTCTAGACACTCACCAAAAATGTATTTATCAAGGGCCTACTATGTCCCAGGCACTTTTTATACAATGATAATGAATAGCAAACAAAATGCTAAAGCTCCTTCCTTCAGAGATTACTTTCCAGTGGAGAATAAAAACAAAAAGAAGAAACTAAAGAGCACCTAAGTTAGAGATAATATACAGGAAAGAGGTGATTGACAAGGATATAAGACTACAGTTTAGATAGGATAGAAATGAAAAATCCCACTATTAAGGTGAATTGACCTAAGATGTAAAGGGAGTAAGCTGTCTTAGATTGTTTTTTCTCTCAGAGACTAGGACTCCCTTGGGTGTGGAAAGAGCCACACAGATGCATGGAACAGGAGAGAGGTCTGTATGGCTGAAGCTGAAAGACCAGGCAAGAGTGAGAGAAGATACCAAAGACTCCAGAGATCAAAATAAGGATTTTGACTTTTTCTCTCAATATGATAGGAAAGCATGACATAGGAAATCTGTTGAGAGTTTTGGTCTTATTTGAATTTTCTTTTATTGAAAATTTTATCCTTTCATGTAGACACGTATCTTTGAGGAAACATGTGTTTGGGGATATATTTTAAAGGAAATAAATCAATAAATGAAATTTTGTATAAAAATAGTATAAAATAATATTCCTTATGTGTTTGAAAATCTATTTAATACTTTATATATGTGTTTTATTTTTGTGTCTCTAATATTTACATAATCATTGTTCATTGACAGGTGATAAAAAAATTGTCAAGGTATTATGTGTATGTTGACATCTCTTAGTGTCCATGAAGGACTGATTTCAGGACCTCTACATATACAAAATTCTAGGATGCTCAAGCCCCTTATATAAAATAGTGTACTATTTGCAAATAACCTTTAAATCATTTATAGATTATTTATAATACTTAACACCTATAATTAATTTTTTTAGCAATATAGTTAGGAGGTTTTAGAGGTAATCAAATTTATCACAGCACATTTTTATAATTTCTTTGCTTACATTTATGGATTTAAAATTCTTTCACTACTCTAGAGCAGGAAAATATTTGCCAATATTTTACTATGGCCATGGTTTTGTTTTTTATATTAAGCCTTTGAATTTATGTTGATGTATGACAACTCTTTGCATAGATGGCTTGTAATGCCTAGCACTCTCTGAGGTGAAGCTGATGGGAAAAGGCCTAAAGCATGCTGGGGTATGGTGATGTACTTACTATCTGAGCCTTGGGCACTGTCTAGGATGGACTATCCCCACAGTTACACCTGTTTTTGTGTACTTTTCAATTATACATTGAGTTATCAAGATGCTGACTTCATTGAGCATGTATGATGAGTCCTTTATAAGTATTTGTGAAATGAATGAACTAACAGAACTCACATCTCATTTACATAAAATTGGTAAGTAAATATAAACAAAGAGGCCAGGCTCTATAGTTGATATTGATGATTCAACAGACTTCCAGGTACCTGGTTCACCTCCAGGTAGTCAAGAAACAAATGTGACACAGTGTGACAAATGCTAACAAGGAGTCAACCATAGGGAATTCAGGGTAACAAAAGAGGAGAGCCTTATTTTTTCTTAGTGGATTCCATTTTAAAAATGTTAAATTTGAAGGATTAGTGGAGGAAAAATGAGTGCAGTAGGTGGTGGAAAGATGTGGCAAATGCCCAGGTAAAAGGAAAGGCAAGTGGGGAAACTGCAGAAAGAGATGGGAGTCTGAAAAACTGAGTAGTTCCATTATTGAAGCACTCTCCAAGGGTAATTGCAGTATTCTATGACATAAAAAAACTGCTCACACATATTATGAATGCCAACTCATCATATAATTTATAATGAAGAAGTGTAGACCTGGACGTACTGGTCATGAAACCAAAGAACAGAAAGGGTTGTTTCAAAGAGGGACTTTGTGTGAAGACTTCTGTGACTTACATACACAGTTTTGGGACCTTGGCTAGAATCTTCTACACTAATTCTGTAGAGTCCACCCAGCCCCTGACCCTGACCTTGACCCTCACCCTATCCCTAATGAAACATCTGGATGGCCTTTGGGATTTAATCCTTTCAGAGTCCAGAAAATCCCTCTAAGGCATCCAACACAGACCCTCTAACCCCCTAGGGAAGCTTTCAAGAAATAATGGGTCAACTAGACCACAGAAATTGTCCACTGCATAGACCCTGACATGGTCAAAAGATAAAAAGAAAGACAAACACAAGGGGGAGAGGAGAGACTTCCCAGAATAGAATCACACAACCCAAGACAGAGCTGTGATACACTTTGAAGAGCCCCCTTAAAATCTGACAGAAGGCACAGCACAGACCAGGCAGCCGAAACCCCCCAAGCAGCTTCAAGAAAAAAACAACCTTTACCCGGAAAGTCCCTGGCCCCTAGCTAAGAGAAAAACTTCTGCCCAGAGACAAACAGGCACCCAGCCCACACTCTCTGCCCCCCCACTTATGACACCACATCCTCTTTCCCCTTCCCCTAGCTGAAACAGCAGCTGCGTGCCTGAAACACACCCTAGACCCTTAACCCACCTTCACCCCACCTGCGTGTGGTTTTTAGCTTTAAAAGCAGCCTGTAACAGCTTCTCGGGGTCCTTCCCCCTTGTGGGTGAGGGACCCTGACGCATCAGCAATAAACCTGCCTTTTGCCTTTTGCATCAACTTGTTGTGGCAAGTGAGTGGTCTTTGGGGAGCGACCCCTGGGGTGGGCATGACAGCTTCATATTTTTAAAATATGCTGGCCAGCAAAAGGAATAGATATAGAAAGAACAATGACCATCAGAACATTTAAAGAACTCTGGCCACACACCAGAGAAGGATGGCCCTGGACTGTGAAATGAACAAAGCTGTCTCTGTGGGGGGAGCTCAGGCATGTGGTGCAAATTTTTCAATAACAATGGCCACTAGATCTCTCTATTTCTCACACAAACATGTACCCACCCACTAACACACACATGCACACAGGTTGATCAAAGTGTCAGCTTGAAAAGACTCACTAGTGTGGGAGAGATTATGGGGCACATTGAGTCATAGGCCTCTACCAGACTGAGTTGGACCATGTTTCTGGGGCTGGGGCACTCTCTCCACCTCCCCACAACTAGAATGCCAAACTTCACCTGCCCTGCATAAACTTCTACTGTATCCTTAGGTAAAATCTTCAGCATTTTAAGAAATGCACAGTGGTTACTGTGGAGCATCTGTACATGGGAGGGTGGTATTCCTTTGTGTTAGTGACTCCAGGAACCAGGATTTCCCCAGATATAGGGTCTATCCATTGTGGGGATGGTGGTGTTGGGCACCAGGGCTCATACTTCATAATCCTAGCACTTTGAGAGGCAGAGGTGGGAAGAAAAGAGGATCACAAGAGGCCAGGACCTCAAGGCAAAGCACTAAGCAACATAGAGAGACCCTGTCTCTGTGAAGAAATAGAATTAGCCAGCTGTGGTGGCACATGTCTGTAGTTGCAACTACCCAGAAAGCTGAGGCAGGAAGATCATTTCAGTTGGGAGAGAAGTTAGGGTAGGGGGTTTACACTGAGCCAGGATGACAGCAGTACTCTCTAGTCCAGGAGACAGAGGGAATGTCTGTCTCAAAAAAAAGAAAGTCAGGTGGTGACTGTGGCTCAAAGGAGTAGGGCACTGGCACCATACACTGGAAGTGATGGGTTCAAACCTACCCCTGGCCAAAAACTGCAAAAACAAACAAAAAAAAATCAGAGTAAGCCTAGTTCAACACAGGCAATAAGAGGCCACTGTTTTGGGTGGTGCTTTTGTCCCACACCCATTTTTATTAAGACACCAAGCTTGCTTTAACCATAACCTTTATTTAAGGAAACAAAACACATTTTTTTTTTAAACAACCACCACATGTATTAAATGCTGACATTCAAAGGACTTCATATGGAAGTCTTTGGGCCAAGACAAATAAAAAGATGTCACATGAAAGCCATACTGTTCCGAACCTTCACCTTATTTAACTGACACCCAATACATGCAGCCACAGGCAGCACTGAAAGGACCACACACTTCCATCAGAACTACAGGTCTGTTTGATGTAGGATGGGTGGTGCCCCAGCCAGTGCAAAAGGAGCAGAGGGGAGGACCTGCAGTCTCTACCTGGGGGGTATTAGTGCATGGCACCCTACAGAGGAACTAGGGGTTGGAGAGGGTCTAAGGAGGCTCCAGTGTCCAGAGGACAACTTCTGTAGGGACACCTCCAGGTTGCCAGTTCAGGGTGTCTCTGTCTCTTTTCCCTTGCACTTGTGACTGAACAGGAAATACCCCAATTCCCAGGCTTTATCAATTTCATATAAGTTTCTATATCTGGACAAGTTCATGAATGGGCTGCATCCGTTCATTAATGCATTCATTCACCTTGCCCTAGTAGAAGGGACTGAATTCATCCATGATACACTCACTCATCTTATTCCAGCTGAAGGGACTTTATTCATTCATTTATGCACTCTTTTATCTTGCTCCAGTGGAAGGGAATGTATCCATTCATTTGTTACCAAGTCCTGCCAAATGTAACTACAAGGGACCCAGGCAGAGAGGAGATTCTTTTATGACTTGGATTTTTCCTTCTTCTAGGAGATCTGGTGCTTTTTCTTTGTATTATTTTCTGTAAAATAAATTTACTGATTTGTGGTCTGTGGATTCATTCTTCAAATCCCGGAGACTAAGGACCTAGTGAAGAAGAAATTACGGTCTTATATTTTCAGTGCTTGTCCAAGATTGAAGATCTGTGGTAAGCCATAAGACCACTTTTCTCTACCCTGTTTTTTCTCTATAATCATAATAAAGGACACTAATAATTTGGATGTACATTAGGTAACAGGTGAGAGGCTTCTGAGGAATGAACTTTCTAATCCCCATTTGCTCCAGAAATAGTTGAAGGGAATGTATCCATTCCTTTTTTCTGGTTGAGAGCCAAGCAAGGAAATAACACCCAGAGATCCTGCAGTCCCCAGCAATGGTTTTGACCCCCAGGAAACTGGAGGGCCTAGTGAAAAACATGCTATCTCTGCTCATTTACTATCTGCTCTTGTAATCTCATGGTCCCAAACATCTTCTGTTTATTTCTATAGAGCACTGCCACTTTCTCTCTTCTCTTTGTAATTTGCATGCTTTGTTTCAATGTTGGTAAAGGATTGCTTTATGTATTTAGTTATCTTTGTACAAGCTCATTCTGTTTATTTATTTATTTTTTACAATGTTGTAAGTATGCTTCAGATGTTGTGGGTGTGTTGAAAGTTCTTTTTCACTTCCTTCATTGCAAAATTAAATTCAATTGGCTTCTTCCATGTTTGAGAAAAAAAAAGATGAATCATGTTAAAAGAGGCCTAGAAGTTAGCTCCACACAAAGGGCAAAATGACTCCCCTACATGGCTTCTCTGGGCAACCAGGAGCCTACAATTGGAAACCTGGCATAACTTCCTGAGGTAACAATGGCCCTAAATCCTAGGCTTCAGTTCAGTTTCTTAAAATGAAGAAAAGCAAGGAAAATGACCCTGAGTGTTTGAATTTTTCTGGTATGTTGGTATAAATAAGAAGGTTCAAAATAATTCCAGGTTTCTGTAAAATTTCAGCTAGTTGTATGAAATTCTAATGCAAAATTTCAATGTGTGTTTCTACTCTGATTTATTACTGAATTTAATTCTTGTTGTCTTGCTACCTTTGGGGGAAGAAATGGGAGTTGGAAAACATAGCATTAAAACCTGTGTATAATAGTAAACCTGTTTTTCTTTTTCACTGGGAATTTAGAAGAAGCTTCTAAAATTTATAAAGGTTTACATATTCAAGGATTGTGCTGGGATGGGGCTAATCCCCACTTTGATTAACAGGTATATATGCAATGGCAGGTGCAGAAAGGGACAGAGATTTCATTTGCATCAGGTGGAATCAGGCTTCTGGATACTGATTTCTCAAGCTGTACTGCTGGCCAATAATAAGCACAGGAGAGCCCATGCATACAAAGCACTACCCTAGTAATTGTGGCTAAATCCAGACAAGATAAATTCAGCTCTCCTGGTTTTAATAACTTCTCCTAATGACCAGGGATTCCTGAGAGAGATGCTGTCACCACTTAGTTCAAACCTTCCATCTACTACTCCAGCACCTTCCTCCAGGCCTTTAGAAAACTCCAAGAAGTTTATTTCCATACTTTCTTCTGTTCCTATTGGGACCCCAGAAAGCAACTGTATATTTTTTGTATTCCTTAATTGAGGCTGTGGGTGGTGTAAGGGGAAATGTGTGAGTATTTACTCCATTTTCTCTGGCAGATTTAAAACAAATTAAGGTTGATTTAGGAAAATTTTCTGATAACACAGATAGGTACGTAGACATTCTCCAAGGGTTAGGACAAAGCTTTGACCTCTTTTGGACATATGTAATGCTACTACTAGATCAAACTTTAGATCAAACTTTAACTTTTAATGAGAAAAATGAAGTCTTAAATAAGGCCAGAAAGTGGGGTGATTTGTGTTCCATGTTCAATGTTGATGCCAGCATGTCCTCTGAGGAAAGGAACAGATACCCTATGGGAAGACAAGCAGTTCCTTTTGAGGATCCTGAATGGGTCCCTGAGAAACAAGTTGTCTGATGGTATAAACATTTCATAACATATATCCTGAAAGGTTCATGTAAATATAAGGAAAAGCCTAAGAGTTACTGGTTGTTTACTTAGAACAGTGTTTCTAAACCTTTCTAGTGCCACCACCTTTTAATACAGTTCATGTGGGTTGTGACCCACAGGTTGAGAACTGATGACTTAGAAGCTAAGTTGTCTATTTATAAGGAGCATAGTGAAGGTCACTCAATCTTTCTTGAGTGGCTTAGGGAGGTTATGAGAAAATGCACTCAATTGCTACTTGGCTCCTTAGAAGACCAAATTATTTTAAAAGAGAAATTAATCATTCAAGCTTCCTCAGATATTAGAAGAAAACTTCAGAAAATTAGCTGTAGGTCCTGATCATAACTTGGAAAATCTTAAAATAGCCACAGCCATCTTTTACAATTGAGTTCAGGAGATAGAGGACAAAAAACAACAAAACAAAGAAGGAATAAAGAAAGAGTGACAGCTCTAGTAATGGCACTTCAACAGTTACCATTCAAGGGCAGAGGGAAGCCAGAGGAGCTAAGGGAAAGTGCTTTCAATGTGGTCAGATGGGCCACTTCAGACTGCCCCACCCCACACCCCACAGTACCATCTGACAGGAAAGCCACCTGGCTCCTGTCCAGAGTGCAAGGGTGACCATTGGAGGGAAGCCTGTCCCCAGAGGTGAAGGCGGCCTAGAACAGTGACCCTATCATCCCCCAAACTGGGTTAAAGGTGCCTGGGGCAGTGGCTCCACTGTGTCACCCCTCAATAGCCCCAGGTCTACCTCATAGGGTAGACCTATGGAGGGACAGGAGATAAAACTTCTGGATCCTAAAGCAACCTTTTCTGTCTTCCTATCTAATTCTGGTCTTCTATCCCCCAAATCTGTAATTATACAGGGGGTGTCTAGAAAACCAGTTACTAAATTCTTCTCTTCACCATTGAGCTGCAATTGACATGACTGGCTGTCCTCTTAAGCCTTCCTAATCATGTCTGAAAGTCCTGCTCCCCTTCTAAAGGAAGGATATGATAACTAAAGTGGAAACAACCATTTATATGAACACAAGACAAGAACCTATACTATGCCTTCCCTTTCTAGTGACATACATTAGAAGTATGCATTAGCCAGGTACAGGTGGGAAGAGCAAAATATAGTTAACTGGTCCAAATTAAGGTAAAAATCCTACTATCTTTCACAACCAAAAAAAAAATCTTATAACCTTTTTTAAAGTTAAAGCAGAGGCCTGTAAAAAAGAAGAAGCTAAAAAAAGGATGAATACCCATAATACAGAATCTAAGGCAACAGAAATTGTTAATACCTTGCAATGGTCCATGTAACACTTGTATTCTTGGAGTGCCAAAGCCAAACGGAACTTGGAGACTAGTGCAAGACCTCTACATCATAAATGAAGCAGTAATTCTTCTCAATCTTGTATTTCTGAGTTTGTATACTTTATTATCTCAAATCCCTAAAAATGCTGCCTCTTTCATAATAGCTTTTATACTTAAAAAATACCTTTTTCTGCATTCTTCTTCAAGATAATTCCTAATACCTTCTTGTTTTTGATGATCCCTCTGAATCCAACACCCAACTCACATGGACTGTGTTTCCTTAGGGATTTAGGGACAGTTCTCACTTGCTTGGACAAGGATTAGCCCAATATTTGAGTCATTTTTCATATCATATAGCAACTCATTCAGTATGTAGATGACATTCTTTTAGGAGCAGCAGAAGCAGAGGAATTCCACAAAGTTAATCAAGCTCTATTAAACTTTCTTGCTGATTGTTGGTACAAAGTTTCTAAGGCTAAAACCTAATTATGTGTGCCTGAAATACACTATTTGGATATATAGCTTTCATAGGAAAAGAGAGCTTTGGCCAGAGAAAGAATAGAACCAATATTGACTCATGCTAAATCTCAAACTCTCAGACAGCTTTTAGACATCTTAGAAATTACAGGCTTTTGTGGACTCTGAGTTCCTGGATACAGTGAAATAGCTAGACCACTCTACTCTTTAATTAGAAATGCTTAAAAAGACTGGCTGGTCACTTTAGAATGGGAACCAGAAGCAGATAAGGCATTCCAACTGTTGAAAAAGGCTCTTTTACAGGCCTGTGCTTTAAGGTTTCTTTTTTTATTAGATCATAATTGTGTATATTAATTCTATCATAGGATACAGTGTGTTGTTTCCATATACAGTTTGAAAAACTCTCATCCAACTGGCTAACATAGCCATCATGTCTTTCTCATAATTGTTGTGTTAAGACATTTATATTCGATCTTTAGACAAATTCACATGTACTCTAATAGGCTAAATCATAGGCATGATCCCCACAATTTCCTTCTCTTCACCCATCCTCCACCCTCCCCTCCCCTTCCTCTCCCCTTTCCCCATAGTCTTGGACTCCATTTGGATTATAGCTTTCCTAGATAGCTAACAATTAGTTTCATAATAGTGTTGAGTAAATTGGATAATTTTTCTTCCATTCTTGAGATACTTTGCTAAGGAGGACATTTTCCAGCTCCATCCATGTAAACATGAAGGAGACAAAGTCTCCATCTTTCTTTGTGGCTGTATAGTATTCCATAGTGTACATATAGCACAATTTATTGATCCATTCATGGATTGATGGGCACTTGGGTTTCTTCCATGACCTAGCGATTGTGAATTGGTCTGCAATGAACATTCTGGTACAGATATCTATATTGTAGCATGATCTTTGGTCTTCTCAATATATACCTAACTGAGGAATTATAGGATGGAATGGTAGATCTATATTTAGATCTCTGAGTGTTCTCCATATGACTTTCCAAAAGGGACATATTAATTTGCATTCCTACCAGCAGTACAGTAGTGTTCCCTTTTCTCCACAACCTCTCCAGCATCTGTGATTTTGAGATTTTGTGATATGTGCTAATCTAACTGGCATTAGATGATATCTCAAAGTGGTTTTGATTTACATTTCTCTGATGATTAAGGATGGTGAGCATTTTTTCATATGTCTATCTTCTTCAGAGAAGTTTCTCTTTAAGTCTCTTGCCCACCCTGAGATGAAATCACTTGTTCTCTTCTTGCTACTATACTTGAATTCTCTGTGGATTCTAGTTATAAGACCTTTGTCGGAAGCATAACCAGAAAATATCTTTTCCCATTCTGAGGGTTGTCTACTTACTTTTCTTACTGTGTTCTTGGCTGTGCAGAAGCTTTTTAATTTGAGGAGGTCCCAGTAGCATATTTTTGATGTTGCTTCAATTGCCCGGGGGGTCCTCCTCATAAAATATTTGCCCAGGCCTATTTCTTCAAGAGTTTTCCCTACACTTTTTTCTAATGCTTTTATAGTTTCATGCCTTAAATTTAAGTCTTTAATCCAGTGAGAATCTATCTTAGTGGTGACAGGTGTGGGTCCAGTTTCAGTTTTCTGCAGGTCACTAGCCAGTTCATCGAGCACCTTTGTTGAATAGGGAATCTTTTCCCCATCCAATGTTTTTAATTGGCTTGTCAAAGATCATATAAGTAAGTAGCTGGGTTCAGCTCTTGGTTCTCTATTCTGTTCCATACATCTACCTCTCTGTTTTTGTGCCAGTACCATGTTGTTTTGATCACTATCGATTTATAGTATAGTCTGATGTCTGGTAGCATGATTCCTCCTGCTTTGTTTTTGTTTCTGAAATTGTCTTGGCTATTCGAGGTTTTTTCTGATTCCATATAAAATGCAGTGTTATGTTTTAGAGATCTTTATAGTATGACAATGGAACTTTAATAGGGATTGCATTGAAATGATATATTGCTTAGGGTAATGTAGATATTTTAACAATATTAATTTTTCCCAACCATGAGCACGGTATGTTTTTCCTTTTGTTTGTATTTTCAGCTATTTCTTTTCTTAGAGGTTCATAGTTCTCTTTATAAATATCTTTCATGTCCTTTGTTAGGTAAAGTCCCAGATATTTCATCTTCTTTGGCACGACTGTGAATGGAATAGAGTTCTTGACTATTTTATTCAGCTTGACTATTGTTGGTATATATAAAGGCTACTGACTTATGGGTGTTGATTTTGTAACCTGAGACACTGCTGTATTTCTTGATCACTTCTAGGAGTTTTGTAGAAGAATTCCTGGTGTTTTCCAGATATATGATCATGTCATCTGCGAAGAGTGAGAGTTTGATCTCTTCAGATCCTATGTGAATACCCTTGATTGCTTTTTCTTCCCTAATTGCTATGGCTAAGACTTCCATTACCATGTTGAAGAGCAATGGGGACAATGGACAACCTTGCCTGTTTCCTGATCTGAGTGGAAATGGTTTCAATTTAATTCTATTCAATATGATATTGGCTTTGGGTTTACTGTAGATGGCCTCTATCAACTTGAGAAAAGTCCCTTCTATGCCAATTTTCTTAAGTGTTATAATCATGAGTGGATGCTGGATATTGTCAAAAGCTTTTTCCGCATGGAGTGAGAGGATCATATGTTCTTTGTTTTTTAATTTGTTTATGTGGTGGATTACATTTTTAGATTTGTGTATGTTGAACCAGCCTTGAGATCCTGGGATAAAACCTACTTGGTCATGGTGTATAATTTGCTTGATGTGTTGCTGGATTCTGTTTGTTAGGATCTTGTTGAATATTTTTGCATCAATATTCATTAGAAATATTGGTCTATAATTTTCTTTTCTTATTGGGACTTTACCTGGTTTCAGGATCATAGAATGTGTTGGGTAATATTCTATCTTTTCTATATTTTGGAAAAGGTTAAATAATATAGGTATTAGGACTTCTTTAAAAGTTTGGTAGAATTCTGATGTGAAGCCATCTGGCCCTGGGCTTTTCCTTTTAGGGAGATTTTGTATAGTTGATGTTATTTCAGAGTTTGATATGGGCCTGTTCAATATTTCCACTTGGTTCTGACTAAGTCTTGGAAGGTGGCATGCTTTCAAGTATTGGTTGATTTCCTTCAGATTTTCATATGTCTGAGAATAA
This sequence comes from Galago senegalensis, assembly GCA_963575145.1. Taxonomy (NCBI): domain Eukaryota; kingdom Metazoa; phylum Chordata; class Mammalia; order Primates; family Galagidae; genus Galago; species Galago senegalensis. The sequence continues at coordinate 13,439 of CAUYTI010081598.1, read as the reverse complement.
AGTTCCTTGTAGTATTCATGGAGGATTTCTTGAATTTCTGGAGGATCTGTTGTAATTTTGTCTTTACCATTTCTAATTGAAGAAATTAGAGATTTAAGTCTTTTTTTCTTGGTTAGGTTGGCCAAAGGTTTGTCTATTTTATTGACCTTTTCAAAAAACCAACTTTTTGATTCGTTAATCTGATGTATAATCCTTTGTTTTCAATTTCTTTAATTCTGCTCTAATTTTGGTTATTTCTTTTTTTTCTGCTGGGTTTCAGATTGGAGTGTTCTTCCTTTTCCAGTTGCTTGAGGTGTCCCATTAAGTTGTTAACTCCTCTTTCCATTTTCTTGAGGAAGTCTTACAGTGCAATGAATTTCCCTCTTAGGACTGCTTTTGTGGTATCCCAGAGGTTATTGTTTAGTTCCAAGAATTTGGTAATTTCCTTCTTGATCTCCTATTTGACCCAAGTGTCATTGAGCATAAGGTTATTTAGCTTCCATGATTTTGTTTAGGTCGGCAAGTTCCTGTTGTTTCTGAGTTCAACTTTTACTCTGTGGTGGTCTGAATGCAAGGGATAATTTCTATTCTTTTAAATTTGATGAGGTTAGACTTGTGACCTAGGATATTATCTATTTTGGAGTATGTTCTGTGGGATGATGAATAAAATATTTATTCAGTTTTATTAGAGTGAAATGTTCTATAGATGTCTGTTAAGTCCAGATGCTGAATGATTAGGTTTAAATCTAGAATGTCTTTGCTAAGCTTCTTGTTGGATGATCTGTCCAGCACTGCCAAAGGGGTATTAAAATCTCCGACTATGATGGAGCTAGGAGTGATCAGGTTGCTCATGTCTGTTAGAGTGTCTCTTAAAAATTGAGGTGCATTCTGATTGGGTGCATAAATATTGATAATTAAAATCTCGTCATATTGAGTACTACCTTTAACAAATATAAAGTAACCATCATTATCCTTGCTCACTTTTATTGGTTTAAAACCTATTGTATCTACAAATAAAATTGCAATACCTGCTTTTTTCTGCTTTCCATTAGCCTGAAATATAGATGACCATCCCTTCACCTTGAATCTATGCTTGTCTTTTAAAATAAGGAGAGTTTCTTGGATGCAACAGATGCATCCAAGCTTGAGTTTTTGTATCCAATCAGCCAGCCTGTGCCTCTTTAGAAGGCGGTTTAAGCCATTTACATTGATTGAGACTATTGATAATCCTGGCATAATTTTGGGTATGGAGTTTTTTGAAGGTTCATTGGACATCTTTGATCCTTTTGTCGCTGTGGAGATTGGATTTGATCAAAATTTTCTGGGTGGGTTTATTTATATGGTAGAGGATTGCACTGGTCATTATGGAGTATAGGTTTGAGGATATACTGGAGGGCTGGTTTAGTAATGGCAAATTTCTTCAACATGTGAATATAATTAAAGGATTTAATTTCTCTAACATAAATGAAACTCAGTTTAGCTGGATAGAGGATTCTGGGTTAAAAGTTTTTTGTTTTAGGAATGTGAAGGTCGATGACCACCCTTTTCTAGCCTGAAAGGTTTTGGCAGAGAGATCTGCAATCATTCTAATATTCTTCCCCTTGTAAGTTAATCTTTTCTTGCATCTAGATGCTTTCAGGATTTTCTCTTTTGTGTTAACTTTAGTGACGTTGATTATGATATGCCTGGGGGATGTCTTGTTCAGGTTAATTCATCCTAGGGTTCTGAAGCTGTCTGAAATCTGAATTGCAGGATCCCTTTGTATGTCTGGAAAGTTCTCTTTCATAATTTCATTAAGGAGAGCCTCTGTGTTTTGTGAAGCAGCTTCGTCATCTTCAGGGATTCCTATGAGGAGAATATTGGTTTTCTTTGAATTATCCAAGATCTCTCTGAGTGAGAGATCTGTTTTTGTTCTCCATTTGTCATAATCTTTGGAAGTCTGGGCATGTTCAAGTCTTTGTCTTCAGTTTCAGAGATTCTATCTTCTTCCTGGTCCATCCTCTGAAGGAGGGTTTCAACCATAGTCTTCAAATCTTTAAGAGCTGCAACCTCTTGTTTTAGTGTATCATAATCCTTGATCATTTTATCTTTGAAATCATTGAATTCCTGGGACAGCTTTTGAATGATTTGAAATTCTAGTTTTCTCTTTTCCTCCATCCTATTGATCTTATTCGCTATCCAGATTCTGAACTCAATTACTGACATCTTAGACATCTGTTTATGTAATGGGTCTTCAATTGTGTCTGCCTCATCCTTCCTTGGGGGGGGTTAATTTACTCTGAACATTGTGATTGCCAGAGTGTTTCCGCTAATTCCACCCCATGTTAAATTTGCACCATTTGGAAACTGTCCCTAAAACCATTCTGTCAGTGGCTTCTTCTAGTTTTCTCCTGGGCACACCCTGGCAAGGCCCCGGGAGGCGGGGCCAGCAGACAGGGTGATACAGCCTGCCCTTGCAGGAGTCAGTGTCATTCTTGGGTTGCCAAAGCCCCGGGAGTGGGGAGCAACCCACCCCATCAGAAGTCTGTTGTCCTCACTGGCCACCAAGGCCCCAGAGGTGGGCGCGCAGCTCGCAGGACTGTGCGACCCTCCCTGGCAGGAGTTGATAGCGACCATGGGCCAGCAAAGCCCTGGGGGGTGGGTGCACAAGTGTGCAACCCACCCAAGCATAAGTCAGTCACCATCACAGGCTGCCAAAGCCCTGGAGGCGGGTGCATAGTGGGGCATGTAGCCCTCCCTGGCCAGTGTCAATCCCGGTTACCAGTGCCAAGGTCCTGGGAAGTGCAGATAGCAGCTGAGGAGACAGCTGAGTGCAGAATGCACTGGTTGAGGGGGCTCCATCTGCATGCAGAAAGCATGGATCAAGCAGTTCTCCTGGTGAAGCACCAGGACAGGGGCTTGGTCTTGCAAGCGTGGGTGGGATGCTGTTCTTGGGTCTCCTTTCACTGTCTCTGCAGGCAAGGGGAGGGAGGGTGGACTGGAAACTCAAAATGGCAATGTGAAGCCAGTTCCACTTTTCTGCCTGGAGGAGGGTGTTCCAAGTCTCAGCTGGGTTCCTCCAGGGAGGTAAAATTCCCTATTGGCAGCTCTCACTTGTGGAGTGAGAGAATAGGTCCTCAGTTTATTGATGGCATATAGGAGACTTGGAGGAGAAGTTGAAGAGGAAACAAAGGAAAAGTACACATTTCTTGGGGGAAGGGACGGACACTATTCCTTTGGGGTGTATTATGTACCCGTGGATTGTTCTCTAGGAGTCTCCGCCTATTTCAGAAGAGGTGTCCTGCTGGTATCACTCTTCTTTCTTGGCTGGGATCCCAGTCTTCAACTTTGTTGGGTGTTTTTCTGGACTTCATCCTTTCCTCTAGATGGGAGCTTCTGTTGGAGGCATGTGCCTGTTGGCCATCTTGACCACTCCCCTGCTTTAAGTTTTCTTATTGGAGAACAATTTAATCTGTATATTACTGAGCAGACTAAAATTTCCCTAGATGTTTTGACCCAACACCAGGGTACATTTTTACAATATGTAGCTTATCTTAGTAAAGAAATTGATACCACAGCCAAGGGTTGGCTGCACTGTCTACAGGTTACAATCCTCTTAACCCCAGAAGCAACTAACCTAACTTTGGGTAGAATCCTAATCATTTACACTTCTCATGATATTATTGAACCTTTAAATTCAAAAGGCAATATTTGGCTGTCAGATAATTGTTTTCTTAAATATCAAGCCTTATGCACAATTATGCACTTGTGCCACTTTGAATCCTGCCACTTTTCTCCCTGAATTAAATGAGGAAAGAGGGCATGACTGACAACAAATTAAGCACAGATCTATGCAGCTAGAGAAGACTGACAAGAAACTCCTCTACCTGATCCAGACATGTTTTGTATTGTATACAGATGAAAGTTTTTCATAGAACAAGATTACTTGCAAAGCAGGCTATATTGTAGTTAATCAGTATGCTGTAATTGAGAGTGGATCTCTCCCTTCAGGAACAAGCCAGAAATTAGCTGAACTAATAGCTTTAAACTGGATGGGTGGAAAGAGGGCAATGGGGCAGACCACACCTATGGTGCATTTTACAAGGGTACATGTCAGATCTACTAAGTGTAGAATATTAATCTTTTAACAATAATTAAGAAAGTACAGTGAAGGCTATGTTAACCAGTTTGATGTAAGTATTTCAAATTGTATATAAACCAGCACATTGTATCCCATACATTCATTAACATACACAGCTATGATTTAATAATAAAAAAAAAATAGGAGAGACAAACGAGTCAATACTTACAGTGACTCAAAGTATGCCTTCCTCATTTTATATGCCCATGATTTTAAAGGAAGAAAGGAAATACATTTGGAAAGAAAGACACTACCTAACTTCCAGTGGTTTCCCCATCATCATGAAATAGGTGATTACAAGTTATTCATACTCCACAAAAAGTAGCAGTTATTTATTGTAAGGGACACCAAAAATCTTAAATGATATTTTCTGGAGGTGACTGACTTGCCAACAAAGAGGCTAAAGTGTAAGAAAAGAAGGGAAACATTCCCCTTGTGGTACCTCTCATTTAGGATAGATCACTTGAGAATTATGTACCTAAATATACCCCAAAAGAAAAGGAACAGGCTTTATCCAGAGTACTTAATTAAGGTTGGTTACAAAATAGAAGTGGACTTTTGCTATTACCTGCTGTAAGTCCATGGAAAATACTTTAAACTTTACATCAGTCTTTTAATTTTGGCACTGAAAGTACCTATAAAATGGCTAAATATCTCTTTAATGTCAAGAACTTATTTAAAATCATAAAACAGATAACAAGGACTTATGAGGTATGTCAAAGAAACACTCTTTCAAGTCACCATGTAGCTTCCCCCAAGTATACTAAAACAAGGTAAATATCCAGGCAGGATTGGCAAATAGATTTTACTCAAATTACTAAGGCATATGTCATACAATATTTGCTGGTATTTGTGGATAATTTTGTTAGTGGGGTTGAAGCATTCCCTTGCAGGACAGAAAAGGTCCAGGAAGTTGTAAAGGCTTTAGAACATGAGCTTATTTCCAAATTTAACTTTTTCAGAGTTTGCCAAGTGATAATGGGACTGCCTTCCAAGTAGCTGTGGCACAGGGAATAGCTAAAACCCTGGGTATAAAATACCATGCATGCTGTTCTTGAGGCTCCAAACCACTGGGCAGGTAGAAAAAAATGAATGATAAATCAAAGGGCAGTTACAAAAGGTAAGTCAAGAGAGTCTTCTCCCTTGGAGTAAATTACTTTCCATTGTTCTTCTTAGAATAATAAATTTACCTCAGAAATTTGGTTGTAGCCCATTTAAATTATTGTGTGGAAAGTCTTTTAAAGCTAATGATTTATTAGTAAAACATATTACTTCTTCAGCTAAATTTCAACAAATTCTTAAAACTCCTGACTACATTTTCACATTCAACACTAAAAGAGCTTTTTTATCCCAGAGATCTAGTTATGATCAAAACTCTTCCCTCTAATTCATCTTCCCTGACACCATGTTGGGAGGGTCCCTTTTCTGTTATCTTTTCTTCTACAGCTGTTAAAGTTTTAGAAATAGGTTCCTGGATACATCATTCACAAGGAAAATTATGGAAATCCCCCTCCACACCTCCTACAGAAACAGACTGTGAAGAGAATCAACCACAGTCCATCTACAGTTATGAGCCTAAAGAAAATTTGAAGTTATTATTTAGAAGACAACAAAGAAAATGTTAATATCATTTTCTTTTAACACCACTGACTTTGTTATTTACAACCTCATACTGGAATTAATCCCCTCCTCTCACTCTGCAGCTACCCATTTCATGTTCTAATCAGATTTTTATCTTCCAGAAATAACATCATTCAGCCACAGACAAGATAGATGGTTTTAGCCCAAGACCTAAAACTGAATCACCCTTCCTCTGAAGAAACCTTAACTACTCCTTATATCACTGACTGATTCAGCAGCAAACAGAGTGAGTATTTGCCATTTTTCCCTAATACAGGTTAGAGTTTCTGTTTAGAGAGAATTGATATTACAAAAGAGGAATCAGTGGGTTGGAGGGTAGTTGGCAGAGTTCAGGAGGCTCCAGTGACCAGAGGGGCTAGAGAAATGCTGGGGGACAACTCCAGGTTGCCATCTCAGGGAGTAAAACGGTGTCTATGTCTTTCCCCTTACACTTCCAGCTGAATAGGGAGACCCTCAATTCCTGGACTGGTCAATTTCATGTAAGTTTTCTAGGCCTAGACTTCTTATGAATGAACTTCACCCATGCATTAATGCGTTCATTTACCTTGTCCCTAATGGAAAGGATTGTATCCATCCATTTATTCCCTCATTCATCTTGCCCCAGTGGAAAGGACTTTATCCATTCATTTGTTACCAAGTTCTGGCCAAATGTGACTACAAAGTATCCATGAGACTATATATACCCCCTAGACAAAGAACCCAAGAAGAGAGGAGATTTTTTTCTGACTTAGGTTTTTACCTCTTCTAGGAGATCTGGTGCTTTTTATCTGAGTGCTTTTCTATGAAATAAATGCTGTCTTACCACTAATCTGTGGTCTGTGGATTCATTCTTCAAATATTTGAAACCAAGGATATACTGAAGAAGAAACTCTAGTATCACATTAATCTTCAGGAAAACAGAGGGCATCTTAAGTTTTCTGTTGCCTTTAAAATGGCCACTATCATGATACAGCTTACTAGTAAAATATGTTCCAAAAAACCAGGGGCCACTGACACTGACTCATCAATGATTCTGAGTGACTCTTGCTACATAGCACATGGCTCCTTGGGTTCTGTAACTTCTAGAGTTTATTGTATCTTTCTTTCTTCCTTTTTTCTATTTTGGAGGGACACCATAGGAAAAAACATTACTCTACCCACAACAAGAGGACACATACTCATCACTCCATAGTCTAGGTGAGCCCCAGAGCACGCTAGCAGCTTTCTGACTGGGCAAGCATAGGCAAACATCTGGACCCCTTTATATATGAATGCAGGTTTAAACCAGATTTGGAGGAAGAAAGGCTGAATCTGGTTTGAACCAGATTGGAGAAAGAAAGGCAAGATACATCTGTGTCTTCCCAGCTTCATGCATTGGCATTCACAGGACCTTCAAAGCATGCCAAACAAAGTTGGGTGGTCATTTTCTGATAATTAAGGTACGTACCATTCATTACTGACCCTTATTACATGATGATAAGGAAAACCTACCATTTTGACCTCACCATCACAAACATTACTGAAGGAGCAGTGACTGACTTCACCCAATGGATTTTTTTTTCCAAACCTCTTTACAAAGCAGACACCAAGCCCACATTAAAACAAATGCCATGTTCAGGCTCAGGAATTCATCTTTCTCCTTCAAAAAAATAATGAAGACCTTAGAAATGAATTAGACCACCTGGAGGTTATTTTCCAAATAGAAGGAAAAAGTGAGAAAAAGGGAGGAGAGAGATAAATAAAAGGAGGAAAAGAAATGGAGGGAAGAAGGGAGGAAAGGAGGAAAGAAGGAAGGAAGGAAAGAAGAAAGGGAGGGAAGGAAACTCAACCCCAGTAACCAGAAGTGTTCTCATCTGTCTTTCTAATCAATGTAGGGAGGCTGAGGGGTTGATAGTAGGGGGATGAGAAATAGGGGGAGAGGGTACCCATATAGCCAGCTTCCTGGACATAGTGAGCAGAAGAGGTGAGCAAGTGAAGATTGGGTGTGGTTGTTCATGGTTGTAATCCCAGCTCTGGGAGGCCACCGTGGTGGATTGCCTGAGCTCACAAGTTTGAGACCAAACTGAGCCAGAGTGAGGCCTTATGTCTAGAAATATCCAGGCATTTTGCAGGTGCCTATAGTCCCAGCTACTTGGGAGGTGAAGGCAAGAGAATTCCTAGAGCCCATGGTTTACATATACCACTATATATATACCATGGAATAGTAGGCAGCCATAAAAATGATGGAGACTTTATAACTTTTATGTTTACCTAGATGGAACTGAAACTATTCTTTTTAGTGAAGTATCTCAAGAATGCAGGTAAAAAGTATCCATGTACTGAATATTATTATGAAACCAACATATCATCACCTATACATTTATATGAATGATCAAAACACAACTATAATCCAGAAAGAAGGCAGAGAGAAGAGACAGAGGAGATAGGAGGGGAGGAAGTAGGGTATTTGGTGGGACCTCATCTATTATATACAATGCAATGGTACATTTCTAAACTACTAAGAGTATAGTATAAATCAGTTTGATTTAAGCATTCCACATTGAATATCAAATCAGCACACTGTACCCCATAAATGTCCACAGTTATGATTTAATAAAAAAAGAAAAATAATAATTACTTGAGCCCAGGAGTTTGAGGTTCCTCTGAGCTGTGTTGCCACAGAACTCTGTGGAGGGTAACAAAGGGAGACTCTGTCTAAAAAAAAAAAAGAGGTTAACAAGTGACTACTGGGTAACAGTATCCCCTTGGATGAATGAATAAATCAGCTGAACAAAGAAAGAAATGTCACAGAATTTAGAGTGCTGTTGCTGTGCTAAGTGAGAGGCAGACATGGCGGGCTATGAAAGGCTAACCTTCTCCCTAACTGCTTGTCTGTTAAGACAGAACCTAGAGTCCTTTCTAATTTTTGATTTCTTGAGAGGAAAGAACACAAATGGCCACACTGTGGATTTTGCTCACAGACCTCAACCCTCCCTGACCAAGCAGAACAGGGTTGGGGTTGGTATTTTGTCCTGGTTTCAAGGAGCCATTCCACAGAACTCACCATATCCATTGACATAGTTGGCACTCTCAGGCTTACAGCCCTATTATTCAGACAAACAATGGCTACTTCAGCGTCACTATTTGCCAAATGTCAGAAGGTTCCTCCCCCCTGAAAGCCCCATCTGGCCTCCAAAGTTCTTAATCCTAAAGGACTCTCAGTGGGGTTAGTCCCTCCTTTGTCCATCGACCCCTTTTCAGGGATGAACAGGTCTAGGGAGTTGAGTGTGTAGGACAGGGGTCGGGAAGTTCTAAAGGAAAACAGGTGGTCAGGAGAGAGAGCGAGCAACCAGAGCCGCTTGTGAAACCTGCAGGTGAGGGGTGACAAATGGGCGTCCTGTGTGGGGAGGCTTTTGGGCCCAGACATACGCCAGAGTATCTCCTTCCCTGGATGGTCGTTTGTACGATCCCCTTTGGACTTCGCCACAAACAGGATAGAAAGTAAGGTGCCAGCTCTCAAAGGATTTTGGGAGGTTTCTCCAAGGCACTGGTATTTTTAGCCCATATGAGCCAACTTGCTGACTCGCACTCCATCCCCTCCCACAGTTGCGCTGTGGTCTCTGCCATTGAATAGGGCAGCCCACTGGGCGGGGCGAGGTCCTGCTGAAAGCAGCGAGGTGCGCTTGCTTACAGAAGTCTTACCTTTCCCGACCAAACTAATGTACATCTTCCACATATTGATTTACATTTTTTAAAATCGAAATAGTTTATTCACAAGGACTATTAAAATAATTAAAATAGCTATGTTCTGGGGATAAAATGTCACAGAGTCCTTGCGGATAAAATGTCAGAATTCCTAACTGAAGTTGTCCCGGGAATAATATGCTCCCTTGGCATTATGGGCAGTGCCAGGTGACTACACTGGGAATGCTAATTTTCAGTCATGAATGTCTCTTCCAGAAGAAGGCAGGCTTATGTTTCATCTTTAGCATTCCAGAAGCCTAACAACCTTTAACATTTATGTGGCATATCCTTCCTGATTTCTGTGAATTTACTGGAAGATCTGACTCTAAAGACAAAAAGCAAGACTGCAACATAATTATGTTAAGTCAGAGGTGGAAGTCATGATTAATTAACTGTTCTTTGGTACTTAAGACCTCTATTACCTAAATCAAGGTACTTTCAGATTTTCAAGCACTCATAACTAAATAATGATGATGATGCTTGATTCTTTAAGGCCCTATGGCTGCTATTTTTTCCAGTTTGCTGCTGTTCCCCCTCAACCTTCATTTCTATGACTCTCTAGTTGGCTCCTATTTTTAAGAGTTGCAAGAGGTTGAAAATTAAGATCTGGTGTCTTCCCAGATAAAGAAGCTGACTGAAATAAATAATGCAGGCTGCATCCCAGTGAGTCACACTCTGGGACAATGGATCTTTGTAATCAGTGCTACTGATTAAGATAGGGCTGCATCAGGCCTCAAAACTTGGCAATGCAGTCTCATGATGTTTGTTACCAGGGAGGGAACATGGGCCAAGCTATCCAAACATTAAGGCCTGGATGCTTTTCTGCTGTTATTTACATACCTGATGGGTCCTAATTTTTAGCACCTCAGCCTTGGCATCATACTTGTTGACATCATCTCCCAGCTAGTACATGCAACTGGCATTGGCTCAGACATGGCTCAGGTCATAGGCTTTAATTGAGTATTTACATGCTATGCCTATGTCTTTAGGAAAGCCAGCAGAACTCTTTAGGAACATGGCACTGAGTTTGAAACAGCTGGAGGAATAGCTACAATCACAGACCCTTGTATAGTAGCCACTGGCCTTCCGCATCTTGAGTTGGCCATACTCATTGACCTGTTTAGACCATGATGGACCATGTCCATCATGTTTCCGGAGACCAATGTTGTGACAAGCTTCTAGATATTTCTTTTCAGGCTTTTCACAGACCATCAAAAAGTAGCCAAAGGCAGATTTCAGGTCCAGGGTCAGTCAGTCTACCTTTTCCAGGCAAATAGTTTTTAGTAGCTGTTGCTGTGCTTGTTATCTTCACAGAAGAGCTTCAACACCTTGGCAACTTCATCAGAATTTCACTGGATCCCATCCAAATAGTCCCAGTGAATAGCAACCATACCTTGAACCAAGTGACTATCATTTCTTCCAGGTTTTGGACCACTTCTTGCAAGGAAAACACTCAATCTCAACAAGAAGTGGAAAATGCCTTTCCCAATTTCATTGCCATTTGCTCTTCAAACTTATTTGTGGTCCTTCTCATGTTGGCAATGGTACTTGCATTCCACTTCCAGGTTCTCTAGAAAGTATTTCACCTGCTTCTCACCCTGGAAGTCCACCATGGCAGCCATGGCTCTGGATTCCAGGGATTACTCCAGCACCCTGATTAATGATTTCATATGTAATTCCTGTCTCCCTAAAATATATAAAACTAATCTGTAACCCACCATGGAAGGACCACTACCTCATGACTCCATGGGCCCTGGCGAGAGACTCAGAACAAAACTCTCTAAATTATTTTACAGAGTTTTGGTATTGATTTCCATTGATAAGTCAGTTATTTATTTTTTTTTTACATCCATCTGTCTGTGTGAGATTTTTCTTTTACTTTTTGTCTTATCTGATATGTAGCTACATAATCACATTTTTGGGTAGTGGTGGTATGCTCAAACTTATCTTTGGACACTCTGAATGGGCATAAGCCAGAGTTAATTTATTTTATACCTGTGACTGGATAGCACTTACTACTGTATCATAACCAGGTCTCACAATATTATTTTGTAAAACTAATTCAACTTTCCACCTAAAGAGTATACAACCCTTTAAAGGAATGCTTGCTTCCAACAACCAGGAAGTTTTGTTTTGTTTTCAATTATTTGTATGATCTTTAATCATCATCATTTATTATATCCTCCCAGAAATAGTTTATCCCACATAGTTTGCATAACCATGTTCTGCTGACTGCAATTCTTTTCAAAGATTAATATTGTATATGTCAGGATTAGTATATTTCATAAAATATACTAATATTTCATAAAAGCTGATCTTGGGTTTCCACAATATAGACAAGTGTTCTTTTTTAGTGTCTTCATATAAGTCATCATCATCATTATAAATACAATATTTCCTAGAAAGTTTGAAAGTTGCAAAGAGCAACTTGTGGACAACGTTGACATTAAATGTAGATCTGAATCTGTGAATGAGCATCTCACCAGAAGGTACTGCAAGAGAGAGAGGTAATTCTTTTCCTAAGTTTTATATGTCTGTCCTGGATAATATTTGTTTCCCTTTGACATGTTATTTTCCTCATAAGCAGTGTTTTAATGGCTCCATATGCCTATAGACTGACTGCAGAGTGGAGACTTGGTGACCTGCCACAGTTGACTCTATTCTCTGTCTTTCTGAGAAAGGTTTCTGCTTTTCTTTTCTGTGAGATGTACCATCTCAGAGATGGCACAGTATGATGTAGAGGGGATGTGTTAGCTTTACAAGACAGAGTTCAAAGCTCTATGAGATTTATGTTAATAAGAACTCTGTCAAGTCACATCACCCTCACTGAATCCCACCATCAACTTGTGTTCTTTTTATTTTTATTGCTTTCTTTTCTTTTCTTTCTTTCTTTTGTGAACTAGACTTAACTCTTTTTTTTTCCAGGCTGAAGTGCAGTGGCATCCTCATAGCTCACTGCAACCTCAAACCCCTGGCCTTGTGCAATCCTCTTGTTTGTTACCATACAAAGAAGTTTTGGCCACTGTCATTGTCACCCAGATGCAGAGATAGGGATTATACCCACCAAACTTTGTCAGAAGCCAACAATTCTGGAGAGCAATGAGAATAACTTTTCAGACTGTTCTGCCTCTTTTACAATTGTAATCATTTTTACAATGGGAAGGCTAGGAAACAAACTAGACAAATTTAACCTTATCTGATAAAAAACAACATCAAGGTAATCTTCCTTTAACAGTGGAAAATTTTTATGCAATATGAAGGTAATTTTCATTGTAACCAAATATCTAAAAGAATCATCAAAGAAAACATAGTATTATCAAAGTAGATTTTACTCTAATGATATCATAAAACCTGTTTTCTATGTGGGACCATTTCCTCGAGGTCCCCTGCGACATAAGGGTCTCATGAGAAGTCCCCTTATAATCATGGTGAAACCTTAACTAGATAATCATGAGGGAGGAGCTGTGAGTGGGGGTGCTAGGTAGACTAGGGTGCGAGGTAGGCAGAGGAAACAGAGTGTTCTGCTTCAATGTAGATTCTCAGACTCCATCTTGCACAGTTATTTTCTAGTTTAAGCTCTCACCTAGGCTTCCTACAGGTCTAGGATGGACTTTTCATCTGTGATACCATGGGAATAAATTTTTTTTTTAGGGTCAGAAATGTAGATATGTTCCTTGAAATCATGGTTTATAGTGTGAAAATAGATGCTATTTGGAATTTAAGCACCCTTGTGTAGGTAGCAAACTTGCTTTTCCTGATTGACTAATATGGAAGCACTTTGGCCACAAGGATAATAAGAATACTAGCTTCAGGGTACAAAGAACAAGGCTTTTGTCCAGTTAATATCTAAAAAGTTTATATATATATATAAACTTTTAATATAGTTAATATACATATATAAATATATATATAGTTAATATATAATATATAATAATTATATTATATTATATATACTTGGATTACTTATAATCCATATAATTTCCATATAATCCAAGTA
>CAUYTI010081597.1:0-16561 GCA_963575145.1 Galago senegalensis | reverse complement strand
AACCATGTCTGGGGTTTGGGAGCTTTCCACCACTTTTTATTTACCCCAGATTTCTTTTTTTAAACTTCTTTCTTGGTTATCAGTAGCTCTGAATGTAGATTTTGAAGTCCTGGGACTCCACCTAATTAGACCCCAGAGGCCGTGATGGCTGCACACAGTACCATTCTCCATGTTTCCATATCTGTTGGAAAATCAGAGGCTGACTCGCAGCGTGTCTGTGACCCCCAGATTGGATTTGTATGACGTTCCTGGTGTGCAGAGTGCTAAAGTCTTTCAAGCACTGGATGAGTCAGGGTGATGCTCTTCATTCGCTTGGTCAAGGCTAAGTCAGATGAGGTCAACACAGTAGTGTGCTGTCTGTGATGATGCCGACTGGTGGGGCAGTTGCTGGTGTGCCGTGTTGAATCTTCTTCCCTGCACTTCCAGCATGAGGGAAAACCTTCTGATTCCAACCTTGAGCCAGATTTTATAATAAGAGGGAGTCCTTGTGCAGAAGTACTGTCACTGGACAGGGGACTCCAACGGGGAGTCAGCGTGGTCTGCTGCCTGACTAAGGGCAGGCAGCCCCCTCGGGCAGGAGCTTTTGCCTTCTCGATGTGTCTTTAGGGATCTACCTAGATGACCACACTCAAGCTCTGTTCTACCATTCCCATCACCACCACCCCCACACACCTAGTATCACCTTGCTGCTGTCTAGATTCAGAGAGCTTTGCTTGTGGTGAACGGCAACTAAAATGCAAACTCCCCAGGGAGAATTAATGCTTTAAAACTGTCTTAGTCAAGACTGAATAATGAGTTATAGCAGTTATTTTCCTGGGACACCTGTGATGGGACTTGAGGGGAAAAAGCCTAGAGCTTTATGTGTATTAGATTATTAGCTCCTTTAATGCTCTTGAGAATCCTATTAGATAGATGTTGTTATATCCCATTGTACAGATGAGAGAAGCTAAGGCAGTGGAGAGGTTAAATGCCTTCCCAAGTATAATTTGCATTTGAACTCTAAAGTCTGAACCCTAAATTCATGCTTTCTCCCTTCTCCAAATCTGAGCTACCTTCCAATGAGATCATGACAGCAGTAATGGAAGTGAGCATTTAGCATATACTGGGTATTACAGTCACCCCTACCTACATTTCTGACCTAACTCCATCCCTGCGGGGGTGGACGCTGTTACTTATCTACATTCTCAAGATGAAACTACTTGTCCTACATCTGGTGGTTAATAAGCTCCAGCACTAGGATTGGAACCCAGGTTTATCTAACTCAGGAGCCGCAGATCGTAAGGACTTTGTTCCCTCCCTCTTGGCATACTGGGTGCCATGAAACAGGGAGAAAATAAAGGTTATGCTCCTTGCGGAAAAACCTCCAGCTCTACTGTCTGCTTGATAGTCTTCAGTTGAACATACCTTGTGTGTTGAAAAAGGAAGTAATCAAATTCCTAACTGGATTTTCTCCAAATAACTCCCCTGAGAGAAAGAGAGAGCGAGAGACCATTTAAGTATATGCTAAGGCATATCCAAAATCCAAGAAGAGAACTGCTTAGGGGACGCAGACAATTAGAATCTGGAAAAGAAAGAGCCTTGACTCAAAACTACATGTGTGGGTTACCAGAACAAAATCTTCAAATGAATTGCTGGCTTAATTTTTCTAGTTCCAGGATATTTTTTTTATTGCAACTTTGCATCTGGAAAACTCCCACAGAGGCACGTCAGGCTGTACTGAGTTTCCTACAGAGAATAAGCTGTTTGATCTAGAATATGCCAGGTGTCCTTATTTAGAATACGACAAGACCCATTTTTTTTTTAACCTTGGTTTTTGTGCAGAAAGAAAGAGAAGACTGCAGTGTGCCTGGACGCTGTGCTGGGTGCTTTCCGTATGCGGCGTGCGCGCGCGACTCTGCTGAAGAGGCCCGGGAGCAGCTAGCCTGCTCTGCTTTCTGCTTCCCCCGCTAAGGTTCAAGGACTCATCCTAGATATCGTAAAGCCTTCAAGCATCTGCCTTTCTCCCTGTGCATAATGAATCTTGTTTCTCTGGCAGCCTCCCAGAAGCACCGCCAGGTTCCACCACTGGGGGAGTGAGCTTTGCTAACGTGTGGCCTCCAACCACTTTGTGCTGTGCTCGGTGCTCACAAGGCCACCATACCCCTGCTTCCAGCTCTGGGAGTCCTTTGTTTGCCTCACCATGCTTGACCCTGATGCTGTGTCCTATTTTCAGGCCATTCCCACACCTGGCTGGCGGGTAGGATTGCACCTATGTGTAGGTGCAATGCAATGTCTGGGAAGAAATGTCAGCACTTTGTCCATGATGCTGTTGGTACAGCTGCGTGCAAAGATCCGAGATGGCAGAGATGTGTGGTTGTCTGTCTTTCCCCAAGTCTTCCTGGAGGTGGGAGGCTGGGTCACCCTCGTTCTTCATTTAAACAGTTTGGATGATTGGTCTCTGATTCCTAAAGTCAGGCCATCCTGGACTAGAATGTTTGGAAGATGTGAAAATCCAGATTGGAGTTTTAGTAGGGAAGTCAGCAGAGAGGATTCAATTCCCAGTTATAGAAATGTAACGGAAGTTTCCAGCGATCTTTATCATTTTCATTCTGCTTTCCCTTAGTACTTTGCATCTTAACTTAGGGCCACAGGTGTCTGGGCTTAGTCCCTGGCTCCCCGCTGCCTTTGGAGTCTGTCAGCTGAGCTGCACCAGCTCCTAAGCAGTTGTTTCCTGAGGTACTGGCCGTCTTGAGAGGCACTGTTAAAATGGCCTAAAACTATTTCTCCTTCAACCAACACTTTTTGGGCATGAACTGTGTTTCTGTCACTGGACTAAGCTAGGTATACAGAAAAAAACACAAGCTCTCCCCACTCCCCCAGAAGAGCTCACAGTCCCAATGAGGGAGACAGACAGGGACATGACTAACTGGAATATATGTCAGATTATGATAAATGTGATAATGGAGACCTAAGTAAACGTGTGTGGGGAGCAGATAAAAACAGCCTGGAGGCCCCAGCAGAGACTTCCCAGGGAAGGTGGCATTTGAGCTGGGTGTTGACGGGCACTGGGAATAATGACGGGAGTTACAGAACTAAGAGGGCTTTGCAGGAGAGGAAACAGCGTGAACAAAGCAGAGAGGAAAGCACAGCTGCCGCAGCCGGTGGGAGTGGCGGGAGATGAAGCTGTGCACTGCCGCCTCCCACGGCCGGCCAGGAGCAGGGCGCCACGGGGGCTACCCGAGGTCCCTCCTCCCCCTCCCCCCCAGCCCTCCTCTGTCCCCATTTCCTCCCACCGTGGCCAAGGGTCTTCATCAATACCGTCCTTCAACTTGCTTCCCTTCCCAATGATTATAAGAAGAATAATTCTAACACAGTCGCTCATAGCTAGACATTTAGAAAGATGTGACGGATTGATATGCATATATTAGAATGAATTGACACTCTACTACATTAGCCCCCTACTTGGTGTGGGTTTCACCTGGCCTCGTACTTATTCATGGGATAAAGTTCTTCACTCTCCTGTGGGGGGTAAGAAAAAGATTTTTTTTTCTTTTTTGTGAGCCTACGGTAGCCTGAGTTGGGAGCTCTCAGCTGTGATATGTAATATCTCAGAATTACAGCTTTGTGCAGTGGCAGTATTGTAGCCAGTGAAGTTTATCCGAGGCTCAATTATTGCTAATTGAAAACTTTTCCCAGTACCCCATCATGATTTGAAAATGTCTCAGAATTACAGGTGTGTTCTGCCAGACTTTCAGACTGCCTTAATTGCACCCCTGGCATTGGCAAGCCATTGATAATCTGGAAAGTTTGCTCTTTAGGCTACTGTCGCCCAGAAAGAGTGGTGTGAGGCCCACAGTTCCTGCCGAGGTCTGACATTACCACTGGCAATATCTTGTGACTGGGATGTCAGCCCAGTGTGCGCTGGCAGCTGCACTTGGCCAGTGGAAGAGCTCAAGACAAGGAGAGCGAACCCACTGCCTCACTGCACATGTTTGGAAAGGCAGCCTGGCCTTGTAGGTTCCTGGTTCTATAGCTTGTTACAGACTCAACCATTACTTGAATCAAACTACAGCTAACTCCATTATCCCTCAGTTAACTCCCAGTTGTGATGTCAGCAAATAAGATTTTCTATAAAATGTAAAACAGACTCTCATTTCTGAGATCTTTCCAGCAGTCCAACAACATGCACAAAAACAATTATGTAGAAAAGTGTACTTGAGAGCAGCTGAAGTTGGAGGGATACAATATGGAGGTCAGCACACTAGCATGTGAAAGTTAAGATGATGCGTAAAACAACACACCTCACCCACAGGGGGCTAGGAGTCTGGTGGGAGGCAGCAGTGTATCCACCCAGCAGGAACATACGTGGGCCTGTGGCCCCTGACCAAACCAAGAACCAAGGATGCAAAGGTTGGAGAAAGGAGCCATGAATTCAGGGCAGAGGCGGTGAGAGAGGCTCCAGGGAGGAGTGGCATTTTCATAATTTAGAGGAGCATGTGGCAGCTGGGAGTGCCCGCTCCAGCTTTTCTTGAAACTCCCATAAGCATTGTTTTATTATCCATCCCCAGATGAGAGGAGAGCCAGGACTGAGGGAGGCCACTGTCTGTCTCCTGTCTGGCCCTGGCCCAGCAAGAGATACTCCCTGTCCCCAGGAGAGGGGGCAGTCCTGCTGCTAGTGGAGATCCTAAGTCTCTGAGCTGAAAGGACCACCCTCACATGTGCCAGGGACAGGGCAGAGCTGCTTGCAGATGAGGCTACCAAGAGTGCAGCCGCAGCCATGCCTAGGGCAGCCTGAAGGGATAGGAGGAAGGAGGGGTGCAGGGCTCTGGGTCCCCTGAGATCAGAGAGCACCTGTAGTTCAGGAATCCGGGAGTGCCCAGGTCAGAGCATGCATGATGTGGTCAGAGCAGGGGCTGGGCCTTACCCTTCCAGAGGAGGAGCAGGTCAGGTGGTGACCACAGAGGTGGTCACAGGCATAGGAAAGCTCACATTTACTACAGAATGTGCGTGTTGGCACACAGCCAGCAAGGGACAGCACCAGATTTGATCCCAGTCTTCACTGTGACGTCACAGAAAGGGTTCCTTTTCTTAAAATTATTTTTGCTTCGAGAATATGTTTTAAAGAGAATTATAAGAGGGACTTTACCTAACAAATGCAATCAGTGTAACCTGATTTCTTGTACCCTCAATAAATCCCCAACAATAAAAAAAAAAATCCAAAAAAAAAAAAAAAAAAGAGTTCTTCCACTAAGAAATAATGATCACGGCTCACATTAATATTTATTACATGCTCACTTAATAACTCCTCTGTGGAGTCAGTGAAACCATTGATTCACTGATTGATGACACACATTAGAAACTCTGTTAATGGGTCTTCTTGTCCCCAGTTTTATGGATAAGAAAACTAAGGCCCTGAGCAGTTAAGTCACATGCCCAAATTCACACAGCTTGTAAATGGCAGAACCCGGTTGTGGACTCCAGAGCCATGCTTATAACCTTGACTTTATACTGCCTCTCAGAAAGGAAGCAAGGAGTGGCCTTGGCTGGTGGTCTGATCGTCTCAGCCATCCACTCCTGAATCCAGTGTGATTCTTCCTCTCAGCACGACACAGGTTGGGTCATACAGTAATCAGGGTGTGGCCCCAAGGGCACCAAGGCCCCATTCCTGACTCCAGTATCCTAGCAATCCAGTGGGGGAGGCCAAAAGGTTCAAGACAAACAAGATTCCCAGTTAGTTTCATAGCAGGAGGAGGGAGAGAAGTAATTCTGGCTTCTGAGATGATGGAACCAGCTGTGAATTGGCTATCAACAGGTTCATCCTAGGCTTCAGGGAGTAGGACCCAACAGGCAGGGTGGACATGGGCAGTCAGCACTCAGGTGTCAGGCATGAGAGGACATGAGCACCTCCAGCACCCTCACCTGACCACGTCACAGAGGCCCTGCACCCTGACAGAGGGGCAGTGAGCTCATACGGATTAGCTGTGCTCCTCTGCTTGGATAAGAAAGAGCAGATTATTCTTTGTGAGGTCAGAATATGAAAGAATTTGCAGATGTGGCTAACCGAGGCTGAGGCCCCCTGGTTCTGTGTCCATGGTGTGCTTCACTGGTTTAGGCACAGGAGTAAACGGGACATTTGGTGCCAAGTAGAGGAACACCTCACCCCAGTCAAAAAGCAGAAAGTAGCCAAAAGGCCTCAGTGCCCTAAATAGATGTCCCCAGCTCCCCGACCCTCCTTGTTGGAAGGGGCTGCCTTGCCCAGGGTGGTCCCTGAACTGTGTGGCTGAAATGCTTCCCTTACCCTGGAAACACTAACAAGTATTTCTGTGGCCTCTAAGCCTACACGAGATTCCTAACAGATTATAACTAAGGGTCTCCTTCAGGCAGACGCTGCCAGGCAAGAAGAAAGACAGTGGAGGAGGGGATAGGAAATGGGGTGTCAGGTCATCAGTACAGGGGTGACCACCTGACTTCCCTCGGGGGCTGGGGGTACCATTTACATCACTGAGCTTCACCCATGGTTGTCATGACATCCTTGCATCATTGTGTTTGGTTAAACTTTATATAGAGAGTAGGAAAGTACATGACGTAGAAAAATGTCTGTTAAACAGAAGAGAAGTTTGGCTTAAGGCCTGACAACTGTGCTAAGATGATTTGTTCTTTGATGGCTCAGGGAAGCTAAGGTGTCTGTGTGTGTGTCGGCCCCTGGGAGGCAGGGGACATTTGCGTGGCAAGTTGTGCCCGAGCCTGGTGCTCTCCACAGTCCTAAGATGCCATGCGGGCGGTGACCACGGGCTGGGACGCCACAGGGCCTCGGACACAGTGAGTTATGTCAGCTGAAACTTCTCCCCTGCCCCCGCAGGAGGGCCACACGGAAGAGCCAGAAGCAGAGGAGCAGGTCCACGAGCAGCAGCTCCAGCAGCAGGAAGAGTACTGACCCCTCCCGGCAGCTCTTGACACTCTCTTGTGCATGGGAACTTTTCTTCTGGAGAATTGGAACATGTGTGGCCTCAAGCTCGACAGAAACCAGTTGTTCCCAATTGGCCGTTACCATCAGCACACTGTGCACCCGCCAGCCACCGTACCCGGTTCCCATTTCCTTTGCCAAGATGTATTCGCAGGTGGCCACCCTGGCCACCTTCCCGAGAGATCGTAGGGTCACATCCATTCATCTTCACCACTTGGCTGCTTGAGATTGGTTCTGCTCTTTCCTTATATCTTTCCAGAACTACTCCCCCCCCCACAACCCCCAACACTGCTACCCTCTCCCCCTCTTTTTATCCTGGTGTGAAACAATGGTAATTTGATCTATGGTATTTATATTGGCATTTCTCAACCCAGTGTCACTAGATGTCACATGCATTTGTGGTGCTTTGATGTTTGCAAGTCTAACCTCTGAACGTAAATTTGGTCAAGTAATTAATTGGAACAAAGGGAAACAGATACTTGATATGAAAGCCATAGACAGTGACTTGTGTTGTGGGGGAAAACATAGGGTCAGTCTTTCCCTCTGCTCACAACACTAAAGGGAAAAAAAATGGATTCAGAGCTAGGAATTCAGGGCCCAGTAATGTTGATACATCAGCATGTTAGACAACCACACAGTATGTTGTTACTTTTGAAAGACATTCGCTCAAGGAAAACACCATCTCAGCTTTACCCTCTCACCATGTGCCCCTGTCCCCCGCCCCTTCCCATATTCTCATGCTATTTTCTTTCTCAGGGTCCTCTTTGGTGGGCAGCCACTCTCCCCAAGAAGTTGTCATCACTTATCTGCAGTCCAAAGGGGATCTGGGTAGGTCCAGATCTTCCTGCCTTGTCTCTCTTCCTCCTGGGGGTTTCAGCCCCCACACTGTCATTCACACTAGGCACTCCTACTAGAAGATAGCTTCGGAGTTTGCATCTCGGGGCTGCAGGGCTCTGTGCCGTGCTGCACACTTGGTAGAAGGCTGGAAGTGAAGACTTTCTTCATAGGAGCATAATTCCAAGGGAGAATCATGGCTCTGCAGTCTGGTGTTGACACTGAAATCACAGCACAGGAAAATCGATGACACCCAGTATCTTCCAGATTAAGGAATTTCCCCTCTTTGACACAAGGGCCCTCCTTGTCATTGATCTTTGATAAACCATGGCAATTCATAGAGAAAACATTAATGAATTAAAAGCATTCCTTATTTTTTTAACTAATATTTGCACATTTTCTTAGTCTCTTTCCAAACCTTTGCCTTTTTCTTCTTCCCCTGTACCAAATGGTATCCCTTCCTGGGTCATTCATTGCACTTGGTTTCTAACTGGTTACTGTCACTTGTTATTTGACTTAGCAGGTGCAACAAAAACAAGAAGCAATTGTGCCCCACCCCACTTTCCGCTTAACTGAAAAGATTAAAATAAATTTCTGAATTATGGATCATAAAGCTTTGAAAGTTCCTTATTAATTGATGAAATACTAATTCTAAATTCTGGCATTGAAGCTTTTCACTAAAAGAAGTCTTTCCAAAATAAATCTCTTGCAGCAAAGTGGTATTTATTAAGTTTTACGTGGAAAAGATGGCTTGTATTTTTGAGATTATTACAACACACTGTGCGGAATTGGACAGACGTTCCATGGTGTTCGGTTTCCCTTTCTTCTCTCTCCTGCTCACTCTGCATTACAGCGGCAGCTCATTTCTCTAAGGCTTCACAGCCTGGCTCTCGGCAGTGACGTCCTCCCACTCCTGGTCACAGGTAGTGGCTGTGCTATACACAGCATCATATTTAACGGTGTGTTGCCCTCCTGAGCCTATTGTACTCACGGATTTTCCTTTTTTAAAATAGCTCTTGTAAAGCGATCACAATAAATAACTCCAGGCCAATGAAACTTGAGTGGTTTCTAGGCCATTCTTTGCCTGCTCTAGACATCACAGTCATACCCAGGGCTGGGTGGATCGTGACCAGATTCTGTTTGTGTGGATGACATTCCATGAATGGGGTAAGCAAGGAGTCAAAATCAAGTCTTCTCTAGGATCCACTTCATACTGTTAGAAGTTGCATACGCCTCCCCGATGACTTTCTGGAACCACTCTGTCTCTCTCCAACTCCCCGACCTTTGGGGAGAACTTTCCTTGGTCACCATACTCCATTCTCCTTCCTGAAGGCTTGGGCAGACTATTCACTTATTTAGAGAAGAGCTATATGTTCCTCTTTCTGTCCCCATCTTACACATCATCTTTTGTGCTATACTCCAGGGGATGTCACAGATGCTTTGGAGGAATCTTTAACAACTGAGTCTCTGAGTCAGTCCTCTTGTGCTCTGTGCAGACCACCACTCATTCCCCATGGCCGGGAGGATCCCATCTTTCTCTCATCTCGGCATTCAGGGCACACTGTCCTCTGTGCCCTGGTCATGTGTCACTAGGCTGGGCTGAGAAGTATCCCTGGGTGTGTGCTCTGCTCCTCCCTCTCAGGAAGCCCAATTTCACCCTTCGTCCCCCCTCACGCCCACTGTTGGCTGGTTATAGCATTTCCACTGCTACCATCAGATAGGAAGTGATCGAAGCAGGGGGCAAAGAGAAAGCCCATGTTTATTCTAAGCAGAAAGGCAGGGAAAAGAAAAAAACAATCTGTTGACCGAGAGAAGTAAACTCCAGAAGGGAACCAAGAATTCCTTCCCTGGTGAGTATTTCCATTATTCCGTTAAGGTTTATTATGCATTCAGATTACTTTTACTAAATAGTACACCATAAAGCTTTTGTTATATATTAAATGTAAACTGAAAGGAATGTAAACATATGTATTGTTAATTATAAATATAGATAAGTAATGACATAATAGATGAAAAAGTCTTATTCAGATGTATCACATTCATTTTACATTACCCACCTATTGTTGCATGGTAGAATAGTATTTTGTCTCTGAATATGTGAATAACTTGACTTGCGTTGACCTTTTTACATATTTAATAAAAAAAGCATATGTTAAAATCGGCCTGGATTTATAGATTCTATGCTAAAGCTTCCCATTACAGTGAACACGTGAACATGAATAGATTTGTGTGAATTCACACATCTGCCCACGTTTTATTATGCTTTATGCAGGGAGAGGGGGTGTCTCTGTTTTTATCAGTGGCAAATGTTTAACAGAAATTGTAGATCGGTATTTGATATCAAATGTAGCAGCTGTGACACCTTTTAAAAGTTTACCAAAGAAATAATAAAAATAAAACATTCCCTCGGGAAACATTCACTTGTGAGCAAACAAAATGCTAGCTCATGCAAGTCCAGCCGACTCCATCTGGAGGAGGCAGTGAGGGATAAATAGGATCCTGGGAGAAGCAGGCAGATGTTTCTAAGTACGTCTTTGTAAACAGAATGACCTGATTGGCAAAAGCTCGTCTAAGAAGTGTGTTTCACCCCCTTGTTTGTTGACTTTAAATGGTGATGATTTATCAATATGAGCTATAAATGGAATACAAAACTTAACAGGCACGGAAATGGGTGAAAAAAGAAACGTATTTAAACTGGGCTGGTGAACCAGCTGAGGAGACCTCAGAGCAGGTAACAATAGTGGGACCAAGGCGTCACGGCCAGGGTGCCAACCTCCCCTAAACTGCTTTCAAGCGCCACCTACAGGCCAGTTCTGTTTCTCTACTGTCTCCTGGCAACTATTTTCCATTTACTTGCCTTTAGGCACTTTGTTATTAAGATTAGAGAGAAAATAACAGAAATAAAGACACTACCTTCTTCTCCCCCTACATTCACCACATCGCCACCACCCCGCCCCAGTGCCTTTGTGAAGTCTTCAAGCCATCACCTGCATTATGAAGTCTCATGCTCAAAACACTTGTGTTGCCCATTGAATTCACCTTGGGCCTACACCTAGGGCTTTAAACATTAGATCCTACACTTAGACATTTTTGTACAAATAGCCAAAAATACATGTTATTCATTTTGAAAGTGGACTGGTGGACTCTAGTAGACCGTCACTGATGGTTCAAACATAGTGAAATAACATGCTTGTTCTATTAAATCCAACATCATCTCTAAAAACGCAGTATGTTGTTCCTGGCATTTTGGCGAGGCTCATGAATCCAGAGGTCTCGCCCCCTCCAAAGTTAATAAAATTCCACTAAACTTGAGTTATAAAATGCCAGTTCTCTAGAATTACACACACACCCTTAGTTTCTGACCTCTTCTTCCTTTTAACAGCTAGAACACGACTGATCATTAGTAGGCTGCTATCACTAGTAAAGTTTTACTGACCCTATTTCTCAGTAGTGAAGAAATGCTGGTAATCAGCTGGATCAGAGCTTCTCCCTGAATGTCTAGCAACTTCTCTTTTGCTGAACTGGGCACTAATAAAAGCTGTTCTCCATTCATGAGAAGAACTCTGGCTTTATTTGCCTCAAAGGAAACCAGTGCTGAAAAGAAAGTCCAACAATCCCAGGAGGACCCTCCCATACCACCAGGACTCAGCTCACGAGACTGCCCAAGGGCAGACACACCCACCCTCGGCCAAGTTCTGACCCAGACCCCATGTCCTGTGCAACCTAGGCACGTTCAGAAGGTGGGTTTGCCGAGGCTGTGCTTGCCTCTGGGGTTTAAGAGGCAGGCCCAGCTGAAGTTAATTTGTTGTAATGCCTTTCATTCCACTAAAGAAAAAAATATTAAAACTTTGTAGCTTGCCAAGTTTTAATTTCTTAAATGGGTTTCTTGTGGGATTTAGTAACACTTTTATCAAGACTGGGGGTAAATTAAGTGTTTTAAAAGGGTAATGACATTATTAATGTGCCTTTGAATTTATGATTGTCAGGGGGAACCAGCCCAATACCTAAATATGTTCTTTCCCAGAGAATAAAAGTGAATTACCCCTTACCTTCTGCGTAACCAGCATCTCTCATACCGATGCCCTGTGGCATGTCTTTAGTTCTTGAAGGTCATCTGTATAGAATAAAAATTTTAAAGATATGTTTATCTTATTCACTAAAATTTTTTGGTCAGCTTAAGTGAAATTAGAATTAGTTTCTAGAAATGAGAAAGTAACGAATGAAAAGTTCTCATAAATGCATTTGACATCTTATTCTGATCCAAATTCACAGCTTAACTACTAAAGTTACTCTCTCCCAATCTGCCATATTTATTACATGGCTGAAGTGTAACGTCCTACTAATGAACTAGGTTTTTACCAGCTTGAAAGATTTTTAACAAATAGACTACAGAAAATCAATGTAACGTTAGGCTTTTTCTAGGCTCCACAGAGTCAAGGTAGGCTCAAGAGCCACTGTGTCCTGTGATGATTTGAAGTTTAAAAAAAAAAAATGCAGGGAAAGAAAATAAGAATTTTACCTCAGAATATTTTCAGTTCTTTCTTGAGAATGATTTTGAAATATCACAAAATGCTGCTCAGTCATACATAACACATCATTACCACAGCATCTAAGGTTTTGCTTAGTTTTACTTTATTAAAAATTTGGATAACATTTACTTCAGGATGAGAAATATCCTTTTTTTTTTTTTTTTTGAGACAGAGTTTCTGTTGCCCAGGCTAGAGTGCCATAGTGTCAGCCTCACTCACAGCAACCTCAAACTCCTGGGTTGAAGCGATCCTTCTGCCTCAGCCTCCCGAGTAGCTGGGACTACAGACACCTGCCACAACGTCCGGCTAATACTTCTATTTTTAGTAGACATGGGATCTCACTCTTGTTCAATCTAGACTCGAACTCCTGAACTCAAGTGATCCTCCTGCCCCGACCTCCCAAGTGCTAGGATTACAAGCATGAGCTACCCCACCCAATCAAGAAACATTCCTTTTAAATCAAAGATTTAATAGGTCACATTAGATTTAAAAAGACTCATAAAGAATTTGTCTCATATGCGGAGGGGGGAGCGAGAAGGGAATGGGTGGAGGGAGGGGGTTTGGAGGGATCACTTCTGAGGTTTATCTTATAGGGGTACAGGTGAATCTTTCTAAGTGTAGAATGTGAACATTTTAAAGCAATAACTGAGAAAATGACATGAAGGCTATGTTGACCAGTTTGACAGAAGTATTTCAGATTGCATGTGAAAACCCCACACTATACCCCAGAAGTGCATTAATGTACATAGTTACCATTCAATAAAAAAAAAAAAAAAGAATTTGTCTCTTCTGAGAACACAATGGTAGAAATTGGCAGACATGTTTCATCTCCACCATTCTTTTTACTAAGTAAAGATTCTACAAGGTAAATAACTCCTAGTTAGAACACACAAGTTTGCTACATAATACCCAGTTTACAAAAGACTTTAAAATGGCGCCTTGGCCCCCCCAGTTACACACTCAACACCTAACATTATGAAATAACATCATGTAGCTGCTAAGAAGAGAATGACTATGGTAATCTAGCACAGTTCATTGTGATGTTCTGTTACCCAAACTGGTTTCCAGAGGGCTGTGAATGCCTGTCTTGTGTGACTCTGCTACATTCCACAAAGAAAAAAAGAAAGAAGAAGTGAAGTGCTCCCCACCCCCAATCTGAGTGGACTTATAGGGCTAACCTCGTAGGCTTTTGAAAAACTAAAATGAAGGATGCTGAACTATTAGTTGTGCCTTTGAAAACTGCAGCTCTGGAGCCTCAGCCCTGCTTGTCCCGCCAGTGGTACCCTGTCAGTGGGCTTCCTGCCGCACAGTTTTCCCGCAGAAGGAAAGGGGAAGAATGGAAAAGTGGACAGTAGTATGGGAGGTGGGCTCTCTTCCCTTCTAAGATATCTTTAAAGTACTCCTGTACCCTTCAAGTCACATGTGCCTGTTTTACAAGTAGCCTGGCGAGGGGCTTGATTGTGTCAGTAGCCCAGATGTGGCCCAAGAGGAGCAATCCTCATCCAATGAGTTTGGTTTAAGGCCAGAGCTGTGCACACTTCATAGGACAGGCAAAAGTCTGAATGGGAAGCTGAAGGCTGCCTGGAGGCCGGCAGGGACTCCAGAGGCTGCACCCTTGGCACAAGGGTCACACAGAGCCCCAGGTATTTCCATCCACCACGTGAAGGGATTTGGAGTTTGGCCCATTAATGCTGCTACTCTGGAGAAACCATGCTCTGGGAACCAGAGAAGGAAGTGGCCTCTGCTTTGCAGAAGAACTGTTCACTTAGTCACCTTTCTTTACTGAAAGGACAGATGTATACGTTCAAGTGTTGACTCAGTTGTGTCTCCCCAGGAAGAAAATAGGAGGGGAGAATGACCAGACATGGCCTTGCTTTAAATGTAAAACTGAGGAAGCTGCTAACACTATCTAAGAAAGACCCCAAACAAATTTTTTATTAAATCATAACTGTGCACATTTATGGGGCACAATGTGCTGATATGATATACAGTGTGGAATGCTTACATCAAACCAATTAACATAACCATCACCTCACTTATTTGTTGTGCTAAGACATTTACATGCTACTCTTTAATAGTTTTTGAAATGTACCATCACATTGTGCGCAACAGGTGAGGTCCCACCAAATGCCCTCCCTCCTTTCTGTCCTCCCTCTTTCCCCTCACCCTCCTCCCCTCCCCTCTCCCTCCTCTTTCATCCTCCTTTCTGGACTATAGTTGTGTTTTATCATTCATATGGATATATAGAGGCAGAGTCTTTCTCTTGCTTTGGCTGGTCTCAAAGTCCCATCCTCAAGCAGTCCTCCTGCCTTGGCCTCCCAGAGTGCTAGGATTACAAGTGGAAGCTATTGTGCCCAGCCTCCTCCACTTTATTTTAAAAAACTGAGCACCAAATAGGTGAATCACAGCTGTAAAAGTGACTGTTCACTCCTAAACCACCACATCACTATCCTGAAGTTATTTTGATGGTGCTCTATAGGAAGAGGCACTCTGAATCCATACATCTAGGTTCCACCTTAGTCCAAAAAAGTAAACGGAAGTCATTTGCATATTTTTAAAAGCCGTATATTACCTGTGAGTGAGGAGATCAGAGTAAAGGGAAAGGATGAAGCCAGAGGTCTAGTTGGTAGCCTTACACATGCCCTGCATTCTTTCAGATTTACTAGGACGGACAGGAAAAAGATTGTCTCTGAGCTGCCTTGTAGCCAATGCAGAGAGGGAAATAACATTTGGCTGTCAGCATCCAGGGGTTCTGCATCTGTACATTCCAACAACCTGGGACCAAAAATGTTTCTTAAATAACTTTTTAAAATTTAGTATAACAGCTCCATATGGTACCTGACTTACAATTTTTCAACTTTACATTGGTGTTTTTTTCCATTTATGTTTTCAACTTCTAATGCATATATCTGGAAGTAAGTCAAGAGCATCTGTATTTACACAGTATCTATGTTGTATTAGACATTATAAGTAATACAGAGATGCTTTAAAGAATACAGAAGGGTCTGTGTAGGTTATATACAAATACTATGTCATTGTATATCAGGGATTTGAGCATCCTCAGATTTTGTTATCCATAAGAGTCCTGGTTAAAGTGCCCATAAGAAGAAAATAAATCAGTTACTTAGGAGTTTGGGTTCTTAGCCTAATACAAATTTCTCCATGGCCCCTCCTAGAAAGAAATTAAATGAAGCAGGGAGCCCTGACTTTAAGGACATCTCTCAGCATGTAGAGTAACACTGTAATGGCCTGCTTCCAACTACCCTTCCCAACATGATGCCAAGATGCAGTGTAGTCACAAGCCATCTAGGGGGGCTAGAACTGCACATGTCAACGGCCCCATGGGCAGGGTTCAGCTTCATCCCCCGTATACCCGGGAGTCAAGGGAAGGATGGTGCAGAGCCCACTGCAAGTGCTGCTCCCTGTGCCTTAGATGAATCCTGAGGGTCAGAGTGTGACCTTAGACCCTCACAAGTTCTAAAAGACAGACAGTGAATGCTGTGGATAAAGACTCAGTCCTAACAGTCAGCAAACTGAGGGGTTGGGCAGCTCTCTGCTCTCACCCTGAGCACTGAGGACCTAGGCAGGACCTCCCCCACTCCCATCAACATGCAGATGAGAGGCAGGAGGGCCATGGCCAGGATCACACTTTCCCCCAAAAGCATTGTAAGAGTTTGACATTGGTGAGTCTGTTTTTGTTTCAGCCTTTTCCAATTATCCTTGGCAATTTACTGATAGGAAAATTTTCAGTGCATGTGCTAAATATTGGTTGTTCCACACTACTGTAACCCTCAGAATTATCCTGGAGAGCGTGCACTGATAAGGGCATGTTTCCCCAGTCAAAACCTAAGTCTGTAGGGGAAAAGAGAACAATATTTTAATAAAAATCTCAACTATATCTATAGAACCCTTTATAGGTTGCAAAATGGTTTCACAGGGATAATCACACAGAGAAGAAAGAGAATAGCTTTGAAAATTACCTGAACCTGGCTCGGCGTCTATAGCTCAACCAGCTAAGGTGCCAGCCACATATACCTAAGGTGGTGGGTTCGAATCCCCAGACCGGACCCGCCAAACAACAATGACGGCTGCAACCAAAAAATAGCCAGGCATTGTGGCGGGCACCTGTGGTCCCAGCTACTTGGGAGGCAGAGGCAAGAGACTCGCTTGAGCCCAGGAGTTGGAGGTTGCTGTGAGCTGTGATGCCACGGCACTCTACCCAGGGGGATAGCTTGAGGCTCTGTCTCAAAAAAAA
>CAUYTI010081595.1:0-20040 GCA_963575145.1 Galago senegalensis | reverse complement strand
TATTGATCTGTAATTTTCTTTCTTTTTTGGTCTTTTCCTGGTTTGAGTATCAAGGTGATGTTTGCTTCATAGAATGTGTTAGGTAGTATCCATCTTTTTCTATATTTTGGAAAAGTTTAAGTAGTATAGGTACTAGTTCTTCTTTAAATGTTTGGTAGAATTCTGACATGAACCCATCTGGTCCTGGGCTTTTCTTTTTAGGGAGATTTTGTATAGTTGATGCTATTTCAGAACTTGATATAGGCCTGTTCAACATTTCCACTTCCTTCTGGCTAAGTCTTGGTCAATTTCTTGGAAGCTAAGTGCTTTCAAGTATTGGTCAATTTCCTTCAGATTTTCAAATTTCTGAGAATAAAATTTCTTGTAATATTCATTGAGGATTTTTTTAATTTCTGAGGAGTCTGTTATTTCATCATTACCATTTCTGATTGGTGAAATTAGAGATTTTACTCTTTTTTTCCTATTAGGTTGGCCAAAATTTTATCTATTTTATTGACCTTTTCAAAAAACCAACTTTTTGATTTATTGATATGTTGTATAACTCTTTTGTTTTCAATTTCATTTAATTTTGCTCTAATTTTGATTATTTCTTTTCTTATGCTGTGTTTAGGATTGGAATGTTCTTCCTTTTCCAGTTGCTTGACATGTCACATTAGGTTGTTAACTTCCTCTCTTTCCGTTCTCTTGAGGAAGGCTTGCAGTGCTATAAATTTCCCTCTTAGGACTGCCTTTTCAGTATCCCAATAGGTTTTGATGATTCATGTCTTCATTATTGTCTTGTTCCCCAAATTTGGTAATTTCCTTCCTAATCTCATCTATGACCCATCTATCATTTAGGATAAGGTTATTCAGCTTCCATGTTTTTGTGTGAGTCTGCAGATTCCTGTTGTTACTGAGTTCAACTTTTATTCCATGATGGTCCGAGAAGATGCAAGGAATAATTTCTATTCTTTTAAATTTGCTGAAGTTAGACTTGTGACTAAGATGTGATCAATTTTGGAGGATTTTCTGTGGGCTGATGAGAAGAATGTGTATTCAGTTTTGTTAGCATAAAATGTCTGTATATGTCTGTTAAATCCAAACATTGAATGGTTAAGTTTAAATCTAAAATTTCTTTGCTTAGCTTCTTACTGGAGGATCTATCCAACACTGCCAAAGGAGTGTTAAAATCTCTGACTGTTATGGAGCTGGAGGAAATCAAGTTGCTCATGTCAGTTAGCGTCTCTGTTATAAATTGAGGTGCATTTTGATTGGGTGCATAAATGTTAATAATTGAAATCTCATCATATTGAGTGTTACCCTGAACAAATATGAAGTGACCATTCTTATCTTTCCTTTTGTTGGTTTAAAGCCTATTGTATCTGTGAATAAAATTACAGCACCTGCTTTTTTCTGATTTCCATTTGCCTGAAATATAGATGACCATCCCTTCACCCTTAGTCTATATTTATCTTTTAAGGTAGGATGAGATTCTTGTATGCAACAGATATCTGGCCTGAGTTTTTGTATCCAGTCAGCCAACCTGTGCCTCTTTAGAGGACAATTTAGGCCATGCACATTAATTGAGAATAGAGTTAAACATTTTGATAGTAAAATTTATAAATATGTATGTACACATCTGACTATAATTATCAAATATACCTTCAGATAATTTTAATAATGCAAATATGATATTTAAGTGTTACTTATGTGCCAGACATTGTGCTGAATGTCTCAGCATCATGGTCCTACATCTCTCACAGGCATCCTAATTACAAAGCCTGTAACTCCCAACCTCTACCCATGTTCCCATCCAGTGGCATGTGGGCCCGTCATGAGGACTGAAGTTCTCTGCATCAGCTCACTGAATTCAGTGATAGCCACCACTGATAATGGTCATGAAAGAAGCCTTGCGAGGCCTCTGTTTTCATTCTTTTATGTTGGCTAAGTTACGGGGGATCATTTGGAATTGATTGTTGTCAATTAAGATTCACCCAGAAAAGAAATAGGAAAACATTGAGGATAGTCACAGAATTTGTACCTCCTAAATAGCTCCAACATTCCTTCCTGTACTGGGGACATCTTCTGAGGACTTGTCTGTGGTCAGACCTCCTTCCCTCTGTCCCTCTCTTTCTGTGGTATATATACTTACCTATCTCCATTATAGGAATTATATTATTTAAAAAATGGAGTTATTTATGGAGTCATTAGGTTATAAGATAGTTAAGGGTGTGATCTGGCTGAATTTCTAGCACAGTTTTGCACAACTGTTGCTTGAAATGAGTAAATGCAGGAATAGAAGCTGAGAGAAATTCTAGGTCTGATAGGGACATGTGGGCAAAAATAGCTTTCTCAGGGGATGAATGTAGGGCATGTGGCTTAGTTACCCATGCACGCAGGCTCGATGTGCCATAAATATGCTTCTCTCCCCTTCCCAGGGAGTACTTTTGCTCCTGCCTGTAGCCTTTTGATCCTTGTCTGAATTGGACCAGAAATCTATTTTCTGTAGTAGTCCTTCTGTGTCAGGTACAAGACACCAAGCAACCAGTCTCCCCTCTGCTATTAGTGACCTCCTTGGGTGGTTCACTGAATTAATGTCACTGTGAACTTGTTAATGGCGTCTCATTATAGAATTTGCCATTCACTGCCAACTGTTACAGAGCAGAAAATTCCTTCCTTTTTAGTGCTCCTTTAAGTCCCTTTCACATGGTTTTTCTCTGAGGTCCCATCAGGTTTAGCAGCCGCATGTGCCTTCCCTTCCTGCTGCCATCAATGACACGCCCACAAGAAGGAGGAGCAACACCCTGGCCTTTCAGATCCATAAATTGCTTAGATTGTAGATCTCAAAGGAAAGGTCAGTACAGACCCCTTCTCTAATTGCTCATGTGATTAGCTTATCCCTATTTTATACATTCTTTTTTCTGTAATTGAGGGGCAATAATTAGGAGATAGGGAAGAATTTTTAGAAAGTGGACTCATCTAGAGTGGGAAACTTCAGTGGACTTAACAGGGTCACACACCCCTCAAACCACTATGGTGTCACAGCTGAACCCTACCAGGAGATGGCGAGCAGTGGCTGTGCTAATCAGTGAGATGAGGAGAAGAGTTCAAGTCCTCCTTCCTTTCTCTTTCAGTGAAGTATTTTTTCCTCCACATCTTTCTTCCATGTTCTCTACAAGAAATAGTGCTGGATCCAAGAGACTCAGTCTCCTTTGTCCTAACCTCTAACAACCACATTGTGACAGGTAGTGTCTTGGCTCTGAGCCAACTGCTGAAGAGCAGTTTCTGAGGGGTTCTTTGGCGATGTGCAGGACAGTTATTCAGGTGATTAACTAGCCTCTATGTAGGTCAGGAAAGAAATGTTGTCCTGAGATTTCCTTTTCTGTCACAAGTCAAGATTCTTTACTGACCAGGTTAGATGGAGCAATTCATTAGTGGACACTTTTGACTTCTTACTATCGAACTGAAAATTCTTGCTCAATAGAAATTGATACTGATTTTTTCCCTTGTCCTGAATTATGTTAAACAAATGAGTAGGATGACTTATCTTTTCAGTGCCACACTAGCTCCTCTTTATGGTAAGAATGAGAAATCAGAATCCAGCACTTCCCCATTTCCAGTAACTGACTCCTTGGAAATATTGCTACAGCCATGGAAAGTATGTCTCAGTGCTCACTTCAGCAGCACACGTACTAAAATTAGAACAATGCAGAGAAGATTAGCACGGTCCCTGCACAAGGATGATATGCAAATTTGTAAAGCGTTCCATTTTTTAAAATCAAAAAAGACAAAGATGGTTACTTCATACTGGTCAAGGGAACAATACAACAAGAGGATATTTCAATTCTAAACATTTATTCACCCAACGTAAATGTTCCCAGATTTATGAAACAGACCTTAATTGATCTGAGCAATATGACATCCTATAACACCATAATAGTAGGGGACTTTAACAATCCTCTTATAAAGCTGGACAAATACTCTAAACAGAAACTGTACAAAGACACAAGGGACTTAAATGTGACCCTAGAACAACTGTGCTTAATAGACAAATACAGACCACTCCATCCCAAAGCTAAGGAATCTGTGTTCTTCTCATCAGCCCATGGAACATTCTCCCAAATAGACCCTATCCTAGGACACAAATCAAACCTCAACAAAATAAAAAACATAGAAATTATACCTGTACCTTCTCAGACCACAAGGCAGTAAAGGTGGAACTCAACTCCAACAAAAATTGTCATCCCCACACAAAGGCATGGAAACAACCTTCTGTTGAATGACAGTTGGGTGCAGGAAGAGATACAAAAGAAAATCATTAACTTCCTTGAGCATAACAACAATGAAGACACAAGCTACCAAACCTGTGGGACACTGCAAAAGCAGTCCTAAGAGAGAGATTATCACATTAGATGACTACGTCTGAAAAATAGAGAGCACATCAACAACTTAATGAACCATCTTAAAGATGACTATTGGACAGTTAATATGAAGTCACTGAATCCTCAGTACTGACTTTAGGTTATCCTGATTATCTCTTTGTAGGTATTTGTAGGTACCTGG
The DNA here is from genome assembly GCA_963575145.1 of Galago senegalensis. Classification (NCBI taxonomy): domain Eukaryota; kingdom Metazoa; phylum Chordata; class Mammalia; order Primates; family Galagidae; genus Galago; species Galago senegalensis. The sequence goes on along the minus strand of CAUYTI010081595.1, from coordinate 15,498 downwards.
GAGAAAGGGTATAGTGGAAACATATGACTGTATAGGCATATGAATGCATAACTCGAGAACTTATCAGACACTGTTCTGCTTTACATATTTTAAATCTGTTTGTCCACTGGAATCATAATTGAATACTTATTATAGTATCCCTTCATACTATTAAAGTATCCTCCCATCTAAAATAGGTGATATTATTACTGACATTTTGCCTAAGGCCACATTATGACTAAAAAGTAGAACCAGAGATGGGTTGTAGGCAGTCAAGTCCAGGGTCATACCTTAATGTTTATGCTAATCATCTATTCCTTGCAGATTGAGAAGCTGGCTATGCAGCCATCAGTACCTGCCACAGCATCAATGATTGAGGTACAAATTACAAATTTTGATATCTCAGGGCTTCTTCCTCTTATTCTGAAACAGCTGGGTCCCTGCTATGTCAGAAACAAAGACAAAGTTTAGAGGTCATGGTGAACATAGAAGCAAGAGGTAAAAACAACCCTACCCTCTAAATTTCTCTCGGATCAGCTCCTGAGTGTTTTTTTTTTTTTTTCAGTTTCTGGCTGAGGCTGGGTTTGAACCCCCCACCTCCTACATATGGTACCCTACTCCTTTGAGCAACAGGTGCCACCCTGTTGTGTTTACTCAAGATCAATGAAGAGAAATGACTAGAACATGCATATTCTTTGGTAAGTTCCTAATCATTTCAGCATATCAAGGACTAAGATCTTTGGCAGGGGAGAAGGGGAGGTACAAAGATGTATTAGACAATATGTCGGCCCTCAATATCTCTACTTCTCTGTCTTCTGGTGAAATACACTTAAACTCATCAAGGGCAGGGGTCTCCTCTGGATCATCTAGTTATCCCTCTCCTTACTCCAAGCTTAGGGTGCAGAAAGGTCACCATACCTCCTTGAAATAATAGTCTTCTGGGCTGGCTGTGGTATAAGTTGAGTCTGGGCTTCCTGGAGACAGACAGCCTGAAGTCCCCAAATGCCTTGAGCCCAGCTGCTACCCTGTTAGCAAGAACTAGTATGTACCAGCAGGTGGCAGCAAACCTCTGCCTTTGCTCCTCTCCATCCTTTCCTGGTGGCGTGTTAGACAAGTGGCCTGGCTTACAAGTGCCCTGTCTCTTCCATTTCATGCCTTTGGGATCTAGTTCACTAAGAAATTCACCTCCAACTACAGCATCCTTAAGTAGTACCTCCTTCAGAATAAACTAAATTTTGGTAGAAGAAATTTGATTTTAATGAAAATGAGCCAAACTACTTGGGCAATTTTTACAGGTTGTCTGTGTAATGGTGGCCACCTGGAGAGAGGTTGGGGGCAACCCGGGACAGAGCCCTGGCACTGCTTCAGCAGATGCAACTCCGCTGGGCCTCAGCTGCAGGGAAGGCAATGGGGAGGTACAGCTGGGCGGCCTTCCCTCGAGGTGGCCGAGGAGAGTCTGTCTCACGTCTGAATCCCAGCATATTCAGTAGTGGTACCCTTTGCACCCTCAGAGTGTTCTTGTTTAGATGGGACATTTTATGGTCGTGTGTGGCCTTGTTCACTAGCTGGGCACCAGGTGAGTACCAGGAGGGAATCGAAGGAATTCTGACGCAGTCGCCTCCACGGTGTCTGGGACTCAAGGCGTGAATGAGGAGAGGTGGGGGCAGGACGGGGAGGTTCCCGGGCAGAGGAGAACTTTGGGGCCTGGAGAAAATGCTTTTCTTCCAAAGTTGGGTGGTTTGTGGCCAAAGCCTGAAGAACGTGGTCCATTACCCGGTGTTCCCACGTGCTCCCACGCTGCTTCCCTTTTTCTAAAGACATGGCAGGTGTCTGATTTACCAAAACCAGCCTTACATTCCCCAAACCAAAGAAGGGCACTGCCTAAAATACGGGGCGTTCAGCCACGCCACCACGACTGTTAGAGGGGAGAAAGGTGGGGAAGCGGTCGCCTGATGCTCAGAGGTTGTGCTATAGAATTGTCCAGGGGTGAAAAAGAGACGCTCATCACCGTGGTCACTTCAGGCTAATCACCACTGGCTTCTTAGTAATTTGCTGAACTAAATAATATGGGAATTTGATTAAATCTTAGGATTCTGAATTGGCTCAAAATCATTCTCTTTAATGGCAAGGTGCTCACTAGTTAGAAGCAAAACATGTCAGGAATAGGAATTGTGACCATTGAGGAAATCTGTTTTAAAGTTCAAAACAGAATACCCCCCTTCCTCCCAGCTCTTGGTGTGATTTGCATGTTACCAGAGCACAGAGATGGAGGCTCCCTGGACTGGGGTCCCAGTAGGTCTGGGAAGGAGAGCTCTACTTTTAACTTGCCCTGGGCCTTCTCTTCAGCAGACGCTTTCTATAGGCAGCAAGTCATTGCCTGAAGTATCCATTCTTCTGGTGTTGACCACCTAGCCTTTTTCAGGACTCTGTAACAGGGGTGTAAACTTGGAAATTTAAGGAGCTGAAGGCCTTCAGCCAGACAATATTTTGTATCTCCCTCTGAACATACCAGTGCTTTCCCCCTTTAATGAAGAAGATCTGATTTACCAAAAACAGTAAATCAAGACCACAAAGTGTGACTTTCTGCCTTCAGGACTAGTGAATCTGAAGGTTGACCTGAGGCACGGCCTGCACATTGGGCCAGTACTGTCATTACAGAGGGCTAGAGAGAGAGCTTTAGATGCATGGGCTCTGAAAAGATTACTGTACCAACCCCTTGTTATTAGGAGAAAATTCTACATCAAAATATAAGTAAGTAAAAGTTGGACAAGATCAATAGTTTGGTTTTCCTATGAGATTATTTTGGAACATCAAATATCAAATTCTTTATTTTCTTATCCTTCTCTTCCCATTTTGTGCCCCGGCTTTGCCGGCAGAGCACTGGTGGATATTCCTAATCTGCCTACTGGGTAATGGGGAGCATTTCTCACCCCTAGGGTGGTGTTTGTTTAAATGTGCTCCTTGGGTCATCTGCATCAAATCGTGAGCGGAGCTTTGTAAGTGGATACTCCCAGGGACCTCAGGCTTCTCCCAGAGCTAACTCCTCAGGACTCTGGGGTTGGAGAATCTGCTGCTTAATGAGCTCCCCAGCTGGTGCACATACAAACCAAAATAAAGCTGAGGCATCCTTATACTGTCATAGTGCAGAAATTCTGCAGTCCTTGTAATCACAGGGGAGCTGAAGAAACACAGAGGGTCCCTTATAGTTGGTGCTGATTCCAGTGGGCAGGGAGAAGCCCCTGGCATGTCTAGATGGAACAAGTGCCACAGTGATGTCATTGAGAATCCAAGCCAGATTGGTGCAGTTATTCTGATGCCTTCTATCATTTCCCTGGTCCTTCCGCCCACTCTGGGCTCTCCCTTCCTCTCCTTAACATGGACTCCCCTCCACCCTCCGAGGCAGCTGTGAGCCCTGCCCGTGCGTGGGGCAGCCTCCTTCCTCTGAATCAGGTATCACACTGGCCCTCCTGTTGCTGGTTACGTGTAGCCTGCTTCTAGATTCATTTTATTTCTTTCATGCTCACAGTGTGGATTCTAATTCTTACAAGTGTTAATGATGGAAACCCCTTTCAAGTTCTACATAGAGGTTGGGTAAAATCTTGACTGGCATTAATGTGTCTAAGTTTGTCCCCTAAAGGCATATACCACAAACTATGCCTGAATCACTGCTAAGTGGGGGCGTGGTTGTTTTCCCCCCGAAGCTGAGTGGAGTTGTGAGCAATGGGAGTAGCTGAGGAGGCTGCAGCCTGGTGCTGGCCCGGGTGCTGTATACTAGGGGGAGTAGTCACAGGCTGTCACTGGGTGAGGAGACTGGGTTTGGTGAGGCCAGTGAGCTCCAGGAATAATAGCTTTCTCTGCCCCTCTCTTCTGTCTAAGGGAATCCCCGATCTTTAGGGAAAGTGCAGAAGCAATGAGGGTTGTTATATCTGAGTAGACAACTGGTCCACTCAACATGTGGTCCCTCTGGAGATGGCCAAGGACAGTGGGGATCACTGACCAGGAGTTTTAGGCAAAGGGCAAAAATACCTGATGCATTGAAAAGTTTGTTTTATTAGTCACTTTTTGGGTAATTAACCCGTATTTAATTAATAACCCTTTACCTGGCACTGACTAGGAGGAGGCATTATGGGATAGAATAGAAAAGAAAGCCATATGCCTGCCCCAGGAGAGAGAAGGAGCAGCCCACACCCCATTGGGAGAGGGGACTGAATGGCCAGTGGGTTTGGAAGAGTTCAGGCTGAGGTGGTCAGGAATTTGTTTATGTGCAAACTGAATCTTAGATGTGTTTGTGGAAGATTCCCTTTCCAAGTGACTCATTTGAGTTTCAAAGGAAGATCTTGAAGATAAAAAAGATGATGGGAATGGTGACTAGGCTCACTTCACTCTGTCTGGAGGCAGATGCACAAGCATGGATGTTTTGGGCTGGAAGGCTGTGCGCCCGGCTCTCCTGCCTTATCAGGCTCTGACAGAGGGACTGTGTGCTCCTCTTGGGTTTGTGTGAGAATTACACATGCCAGGGCATGGCCTTGGAGGAGAGAAGACCTGATCTCTCTGCTCATCTCCCTTGAAGCTGGAGGGTTTTTATATTTCCTTATACCATTGGGCACTCAAACTCAAATCCAACCCTAGAGAGGTCAAGTACAACCCACCAGCATTCTGCAGTCACTTTCTCATTAGTAATTCTTATCCTTTCCATTATTTTAAGCTTATTTTTTCTACTAGTTAATTTTTTTTTTCAAGACAGGTTTCTTGTTGCCCAGGCTGCAGTGCAGTGGCCCAGTCATAGCTCAATGTAACCTTGAACTCTGATGCTTAAGCAAGCTTCCTGTCTCAGCTTCCTGAGTACTGGGACTCTAGGCACATAATATGATGCCCAAGTAATTTTTCTTATTTTTTATTTTGGTAGAAATAGGGTCTTGGCTATGCTGCCCAAGCTGGTCTCAAACTTCTGGTCTCAAGCAATTGTCCTGCCTCAGCCTCCCAAAGTGCTGGGATTACAGGCATGAGCCACTGCACCTGACTTACTCCTTAACTCTTAAGAGCTCCTAAATTATGGCCCCCACATTGGTAGTTGTGGAGCAGAATCTTGAATGATGGGAGAAAAGGCACCCACCTTTTAGAGCCTTTTCAGAGCACTGTTGATGTTTTAGCATTTAGAAATTCCCCACCCTTAGACTTACAAAGTTTCTTTCTTCTTTTTTTTTTTTTTTTTGGCTGGGGCTGGGTTTGAACCCCCCACCTCCAGCATATAGGGCCAGTGCCCTACCCTTTTAAGACACAGGCACCGTCTGACTTACAAAGTTTAAATACACACGTTTCTAGGGAACAGCAATTTTGCATCTAACTTGATGAATATTAGAGACTCTATAATATTTGTGGACTAGAAGTTATTCCCCTTGAAATTCCCTATTCTGAAAACCCTAGACCAGAGGTTATATTTTTTATTCAATCCTAACAGATGCCTCTATTATACTTTCTGGAGGATCACTGTTGTTAGCAAGACCACTTAGATTCTAGAAGTGATGCTTCTCTCCCCTCTGTCCATGCTGGTCACATCCGCAAGGCAGCTTCTCATCTGATATCTTTTTTGTTATAAGTGCCTGGTACAATTTCTTGCATATAACACAAGCTGCAGTGAAGTTGAAAGAACTATGAACTGTGGTCAGGAGATGAGTTTTATTTATTTATTTTTAATTTTATTTTATTTAGAGATAGGGTCTTGCTCTATTGTCCAGGTGTACAGTGATACAATCATAGCCCACTGCAGCCTTGAACTCCTGGGTTCAAGCAATACTCCTGGCTCAGCCTCCTGAGTAGCTGGGACTGCAGGTGCCCACCCTCATGGCTGGCTAATTTCTTTTTAGTACGAGGGTCTTGCTATGCTGCCCAGGCTGATCTTGAACTCTTAGTCTCAAATGATCCTTCTGCCTCAGCTTCCCAAGGCATGAGTCACTGTACCTGGCCCAGAGATGGATTTTATTGCTGACACTGGTACCACAAAGTATTCTCACCCCAAGTAGAACTCATTACTTATTTATTTGTACACTTGTATCTGAACATATTTCCCTGCTGATAAAATGAGTTGCAACTGTTCATTTCAGCTGTGAAATCCTATAACTCTCTGTAGCTACTTTTATACCTAGTCAGATATGATTTCAGATGCCAGTAACGTGAAAAATAATGGCTAAACAGTACAACTATATTGAAAGTAAACCTGGTGAAGAGTGACAAGCAAATGTAGGATTTAAAAGTGGATTCAGATTGCCTGGGTTCACAGCCTGGTGTCAGCACTGACTGGGTGTGTGGCTCCTCTGTTTCTCAGTTATTCAACTTTTCTCATTTGGAAAATAGGGATAATAATGCTATTTATCTCACAGACTTGTAAGAATTGAGTGAGTGAATTTAGGAATAGTATTTTGAACAGTCTGGCACACGGTGTGTTCAAGAAATGTTAGCTATTACAATTACGTCTCCCAGGTTTGCATTCTTAGTCCATGCAAAGTAAAAGACTTAGAAAGGAGAGGCCATTTCTGTAAGGCGTGGTGTGGCGCCTCGTTCCCCAGGTGCGCCTGGGAGTCGCCTGTGCTGGTGTGTGGCGTCTCAGTTCCCCAAGTGCACCTGCGAGTCGCCTGTGCTGGTGGCACCTCCGCAGTAGGCTGGTCAGAGTACTCTAGTTGGTTCTGAGTCTCTGGACTTGCCTCAGTCCACACACCGCAGGACGTCTCTCTCCCTGGGGACACTGGCTTATTTCTAATCTGCACACAGACAGCGCGGCGTGCTGCACGCCTCTGCACCTCTGTTCTGTGCTCTATTTGTCTCCACCCTGATTTTTGCTCCCAGGAGACTGACCTCCTAGGATCCCCTGGTTCCTGTGTCTTCTATATTCTGGTCAGGTTTAGCTGAACATAGGCAGAGTCGTCCATCAGAAGGCACGAGGAGGGGAGGTCACAGTACTTCTCCGCACCGGCTGGGCTGCGGCCTCGGCTGCTGCGATAGCTCCTCTGACAGCGGCTTGCTGGGTTCCAGCTGCTGCTCCTTCCGGTGCCCCTTTGGATCTGGAGGCTTCTCAGTGTGTCCAGGCGTAGGCACCGTCCTTGCTTGTTCCTTTACTCTTGTCACATCTTGGTGTAGTTTATCGAAAGCCCCCAGCTGTACCCTGAGCAAGCTGTTTCCAGCTGGCCTGCATTGTCCTCGGCAAGGTCGACACTTCCCTGCCTGATCACTGGTGGGAAGAAACCAGAACATCTTAACTTGTTTCTGGAACCTCAAGGTACATCAACCCTTTCACAGTCAGGCTCCATAGGACGTGGGGAGAAAACACTTTTGAGGAGAAAGGCATGACTTTGCCAGCTGTCTAAATACTATTTTCTCCAGTGTAAAAACCCAAAAGGTAAAAGATGGACTAAATTGGGGTGAGCACAGATTTCATTAGGATCGTTAGGGCAGTCTGGGCATCAAGGAGGATCTAAGCATCCTAATTTGACCAACAGTTAGTGGCCCCTGGACTAGAGGGCAGGCACAACACATCTGAGTGGGGCTAGTGACAGGATGCTGGCCCTCAAGATCAAGTCACTGAGCTCGTGGCCCGGGGACAAGAAAGAGCCATATCCTAACACTGGGAAGACAGTGGCCTGGGGACTCCAGATGTGGTTCTTTTTGATAGGTTCATTGGGAAAAGCCTTCTCTCCGTCATTGAGAAGGTTTAAAAGGCTTGAGAGCTTTAATGAGATAAACTTTAGCAGACGCCTATGTTTACGATGTTGATACCCATAGGAGCGAGGGCACTGGTTTATAAAAGCTTGACTCTGGATTGCATTTGAGAGAGAAGAAAACATCAATCCTTCAGTCCGATTCTTTTATGGGAACCACTCTCCTGGATGGATGGCTTATGTAAAAGTCTCCAAAGCAGAAAAACACAGGAGAAACCTCTGTGTTTGATGATTTTACTGTTGGGGTTTATTCCTTGGTCGTGCACCTGAGGAGGTGAACTGGTCCCTGAAGGATGTGAGGTTGAAATCAGACGTGGTTTATTTAACGTCTGCGGGCTTCCAACTTGCGGTCTCTATTTCAGACCCCAAGAGTAAACCTCTTTTCTCTCTGTGTGTGTGGATTTCTCTGGGCTCCACCCCTAGAATTAGCATCATGGTTCCCATGGCAACTAATGTACCTGGAGGAGGGAAGAAAGGAAAGGGACTAAATTAAACATGACAGAACTGCATTTGAAAAGCAGGAATTAATTATAAACTTGAACATCAGGTCACAGAGCAAGTGGCCGGCGAGGTGGGTATTAAGCATCCAGTTTAAGACCTCCATGATGCACCTGCTCTGTTTTTCTACTCAGCTGCCCCCAAATCACTGCCAGTTTTTCCCTCTCTCCATCCTGGCTTTTCAGCTTCAGTAAAGAACAGTATGGGGTCTGGACCATGCACAGTCCGGGAAGAGCTTACCTCTACAGGGTGTATCACATGAGATTTCCTCAAAGTCATATGGACCCTTGATCTGTTGAGACAGAAATTTACTTCTCACATTCAGAAGGACCAGAAGTTTAGCATCAAGGTTCTGGCTGCTCTGGTTCCTGATTGGGCCCTCACCAGCTTGATGGCTGCTGCCTTGGTGCATCTTTACATGGTGAAGAAATCTCTTGGCTTCTCCTCTTTCCATAGGAGTATTAATCTATCCTAACATGAGGGTCCCACCCTCATGACCTAATCTAATCCTAACTATAATGCCTTCCAAAGGTTCCACCTCCACATACAGCACACTGGGAGTTAAGGCTTCAGCATACAGATCAGGGCGGGATACAAGCATTTGGTTCATTACATTCTGTTCTTAGATCCCCATAATCTATGTCCTCATTTGTAAAATACAGGTATTCCATCTCAATATCCCTGGGAGTCTTAACTCATTTCAGTGTTATCTCTAAAGTCAAAAGCATTATCTAAATATCACCTTAGTAAGATATGAAGAGACTCCAGACATGAGTCATCCTGGGGTAGAATTTCTGTCCTGCTGTGGGCCAGTGCCACCAGACCAATCATGTGCTTCTAGGATACAATGGTGGGACAGGGATGGGGGAGACATCACCATTCCAAAAGAGAAGGAGAGAGGAGGAGGAAGGGGAGATGGGTCTCAAGCAAGTCATTTCTATAAGATTTTACAAGATCTTAAGGCTTGGAATAATCATCCCTTTTTGGTCTAGTTCTCTGTTGTCTGGACCCACTGGGAATCACAAAGACTGTCCAGGCTACAAATTCCTTATTTGTCTTTGTACTCAGAATTGAGCCCAGTCTCTCTCCTCTACTGCAAACCTCCATCGCAGTCCTCTCTTTTGAATAACATCTTCAATTCAGTAACAAGGGTCTACATTTTCTCCTTTTACCATATGGTGTCCATGACTCAGACAGGATTAGATTCATGGATTCATGGTAGGGCCTCTTGTACCTCCCACTCAGCACCTTTTGTCCAACTCCTGGCTGACTTATGAGGGATCCATTGGTGGTTCCAGCTCCTGAGCCAGTGCTCTGGATGGGAACCCCTGGGAGCCTGGAAGGGCCTGATTCCAACTCTTGCAGTTAAAGGCACTTCCTAAGCTGGATGTTCTTTTTGGCTTCTTGTTCTGAGTGTGGGGTCCATTCCCTGGCTCCTGGGATGGAAAGAATTTTTTCTTGCTCCTTACTAGGGCTCATAGTTCTTTATTTGATCCCGAATCTTCCATGGGAACTTGTCTGGAACCCCAAAGCCTGTTTCCTGAACCCGTGTTGAATTTAGAACTTCGATGCCTTTTTTGGGAAGCATGGTTGCCCCAGTCTGGCTGCTCTGAGGCTGTGCCTTCCATGACCTCTGCTGTTCCTTCCTCCCTTCACCACCTCTGATTTTGCTTCAGCATCTCTGCACCTTTTCATCCTCCTTTAACCCCCGCCTCCTCTGCCCTCTCCTGCTTCTGCCAGCCTGTTGGCTTTTCATTGCAGCTCCTCAGCTCCTGTAGTCCCTGGAACGTGAGGCACCTGCACTGGGATGGCTGTCAAGGGACTCAGAGTCCTCCAGAAGCAATTACTTGAGGATGAAAGGAAAGAAAAGGATAATTGGAAGTTGACTGGGTATTTGCTCCACTCAGAGGGGGCTTTGGGTGTCCCCTAGGTCTCCTGCCTAAAATGCAGGTCATAGCCTTGGTAAGGTTATATAGCAGAGCTAAAGAAAATCTTGAGTCTTCTCCATAAATATTGGCAAAAAACATTCACCCTCATACTGAGAAGGAAGTCTTTAGTTGTCCCGTCTGTCAGAAACAAAATTTGGATAAAAGCATAAAAGGAGCAAAAATTGAGAACTAACCCTTATATAAACTAGTGAGTTTTCCATGTTTTTATGCCTGACTCACAGCTAAAATATTTAAAATGAAACCATAGATCTCTATTTGCGTCCTGTTTCTATGTATGCATACATATGTACATTATTATAGACATATTTCCCTACCTCCAGATGGTATAGCAAAATTAATTTATAAAATCTTTTAAAGCAGTTCTATTCTAACTGGTTTAGAGAGAAATAAGTGCTCATATAAATTAAATCTGCCCAAACTCCCAGAACTACAGGAACCAACTCAAATGTTTTTCAAATTCACAAAGGTTTGGGTAAATTTTTGTTACAAAAAGATAACAACAGCTACGTATTCCAACCCATTGGCATTAAATGCATATAAGCATATATTTTTATTGTACTTGAGCTTACTAGTCATATGAGGTTAAAATAGGAAAATAACTTGATATTTTTGTCTAATGTTCTATGTCTGTCTAAATAAACATTTCCAAAATATTTTTGGTAACTTGTAATTATAGAGTTATGCTAAGTTAATTAATCAATACTAGTTAAAAGTAAATACAATTATTTACAATGTTTTAAAAGTGCATTGTTGCAAATCTGGATTGAGTAGGAACACATTCTTCTTAGTAAAGTATCACAAGGATGGAGAAGCAAGAATCCAGGTCACTCCATTCTAATATGCAGCCGTATTACATAATACATACCCTCATAAGAGAAAAACTCAAATCAATTCAAGGTGGGGAGCCGGGGAATGAGGGAGCAGGGAGGATGGGGGTTTCAGTGTATGTCACACTTCTTGAGGGCAGGACACAATTATAAGAGGGATTTTTACTTAAATTCAATCAGTGTAATCTAATTTTTGGGCCCTCAATGAACCCCAAGTTAAAAAATAAGTATACCGCTGCAGAACTAGAATTTGTGTGTCTATGTCAAAAGGAGAAAGCTTTCCTGTATTATTTATCTGCTCTTAACAAGAAGTCACAAAAAGGTTTCTCTTTACTTTGTAAGTAATCTACCTAGGAAACAAGGATTGTGTACTTTATCAGAAGGTTTTCCTCCTGTGGTTTCAGTTCACCTTCGTCTACCGAGGGAAGATGAGACTTCTCTTAAAGGAGCCAACAAAATTTTTTTCGTTTTTGAAAATTATGCATTTCCCCAAATCAAATGCTCAATGAAATCTTACTTTGAAACTGGCCTTGAGTTTTCTCAGAGAGCACCTGGAAGTCTCAAAGGCTTTGTTCTTTCACCTTGTAAAAACAGATGTGAAAGATAACTTAGTCTGACACTTTGGATTTCATAAAAAATCAATGTCACATGAGAAGAGATACTTAACCTTCCCTAAGTTATATTTGCATGGGTAAACATCATTAATTAAAATATATCAGAGATTATGTGATGCTCAACCTTTCTTAATGCCCTAATGTCTGTGATATGTCAAAGTATGTTTTCGGTCACAATTTTAGTTATTTAAAAATGTTTTATAACACGAAAATATCCAAATTCCCTTGCCAATTGTGTCACTTTTATGGTAAATGTCAGACTTCTTAAAAATAGGTTTGTAGCAAATGAAAGAAAGGTACAGGTGTTTCTCCTACTTCCCTCCCCTGCCCATCAGTAGCCCCCCATAACCGACATCCTCTGCCAAGCAGTGCGTCTGTTACCACTGAGGAACCCACACGGACACATCATAATTGCCCAAAGTCTGTAGTCTACCTTAGGGTTGACTCTTCTTTAAAAATTTCACTTGGAGAACGGTGCCTGTGGCTCAAAAGAGTAGGGCGCTGGCCCCATATGCTGGAGGTGGCGGGTTCAGGCCCAGCCCTGGCCAAAAACTGCAGAAAACAACAAAAAATTTTTTTTCACTCAGAAAATTTTAATAAGGTACAGATGATTTTTATTACATGGCTACTTTGCATAATGCTTAAGTTGGAGCTTTTAGGGCTGACTCTTGATATTGTGTGTTGTATGGGTTTGGACAAAAGGGTAATGACATATGTGGGTCATTATGAAAGTTTTGAGATACAGAAAAATCAAAAACCATAAAATTCAGGTAGACATAAAGAAATGAAGCCCTCTTAACAATACTAATAAGCTGAGCAAGTTGAAACTTGAATTGGTGGCTCAGCACCCAAACTTGGCCTGGGCCTGCTAAACAACAATAATGACAACTGCAACAAAAAAATAGCAGGTGTTGTGGCAGGCATCTGTAGTCCCAGCTACTTGGGAGGCTGAGACAAGAGAATTGCATAAGCCCCAGAGTTTGAGGTTGCTGTGAGCTGTGAGGACACAGCACCGTACTGAGGGGTGACATAGTGAGACTGTGTCTCAAAAAGAAAAAAAAATTTGCATAGGTGAATCAGGATGCTGTCAACTGTGTTTCTTGGAATTGGAATAATGGACAATAGAAGCATCTGTCTCAAAACTTTCACAGTGACCTACATGTAGAGGGACATACAGTGTATTTTTACTGTGCCAAGTATCCTCTATGCCAGAGGTCCTCAAACTTTTTAAACAGGGGGCCAGTTCACTGTTCCTCAGACCATTGGAGGGCTGGACTGTGGGCCCCCGGATGAGTCAGCTGCTAAGCAGGACAGGCAGTGGTGGCAAAAACACCTGGTGGGCCAGATAAATGTCCTAGGCAGGCTTCATGTGGTTCGTGGGCTGTAGTTTGAGGACACCTGCTCTATGCCCTGCCTGTTTATCTCCACTACTGGACAACTACTGGGCTTTTTACTGTCAGCATAGGTTTGCCTTTTCCAAAATGTCATAGTTAGAATTATACAGTGTGTAGCCTTTCTAAAATTTCAAAAAATGGAAGGTGCAAATTGTTTTAGCTACATGGATCCCTTGTGTAACGCTTGAGTCAGGGCTCTAAATGCCCACTTCTCAAATAGGGTTCACTGTGCCCACTGGGTGGGGTCTATCCATCCTCTAATACCATGCTGCTTTGATCCTCTTGCCTTAGTTTTTCTATTTTTAGTAGAGACCAGGTCTACGGGTCAAGAGGTTAGAGAAGCATGAGGTTGGGTGGCTGGTATCTTGTTTGCAGGGCTTTCTTTCTGCATGGTCCTATGGTGGAAAGACAAAGGGTGAAAGAGAGAGCCAGTGGAGTCTGAACTTGTCCTTTTATGAGGAACCTGTCCTGTGATAATAAATCCACTCCCATGACAATGGTATAATCCATGCATTTATGAGGGCAGTGCCTTTCATTAGGCCCTCAGGTCTCTGCATTGGGGGGATCAAAGTCTAACACTCCAGGGGACACATTCAAATCAAAGTCAGTCTTTCTTTTTTTTTTAGAGACAGAGTCTCACTTTGTCACCCTTAGTAAAGTGCTGTGGTGTCACAGCTCATAGCAACCTCCAACTCCTGGACTTAGGCAATTCTCTTGCCTCAGCCTGCCAAGTAGCTGGGACTACAGGTGCCCGCAATAACGTCCAGCTTTTTTTTTGTTGCAGTTTGGCCTGGGCCAGGTTTGAACCCGCCACCCTTGGAATATGGGTCCGGCGCCCTACCCATTGAGCCATAGGCGCTGCCCAAAGGCAGTCCTTATGATGTCTTTCATCCTTAGCCTTTCTGTTTGTTTTTTTCCTATGATTTCTCTTGCCAATCTGTTCTTGTATGCTGTTTACTTTAACCTTTAGAGCTTTTAACATATGAATCAGTTATTGTAAAGTCCTGGTCTGGCAGTTCCTGCATTGGCCATGCCTGACTCCATTAGCTCTCTCTCTCACCTTGCATTTTATCTCCTGGAATGCTTTGCAGTTTTTTCCTGGTAGCCAGACATGATGTACTGGGCGAATGGCTGTAAACAGGCCTTAGTGTCATGGTAGTAAAGTGTGTGGGGAGAAAATGTGTTCTGTGGCCTTGTCATTAGGTCTCAGTCTTCTGGAAGTTTGTGCTTCTGGACTGTGAGGTGCACCAGTGCTTCTCAGACAGACTCTGCTGCATTGGGTGGAGCTGGATGTCAAGGGTGGGCTGGTAATTTACCTTCCATGTGGAAAGTAAATTTGTTGAATCTTTAATGTTCTATAGTCCAGAAATAAAGATGCCCCCCCTTTTATAGTAATGTATAACTCATAGAAATTTATATATTAAGCCTTTGTAAATAAAAATGAAACATTTATTTTTCTCACTACTTAATCCCTAAAGAATTCAGGAGCTCTTACTGAATATTCTTTGGGGCAATGTACTTATTTGTCTACATTCAAGAAGCATCTATTCTTATAATAGGACATAGTTGGAAATGTCGGTTAAATTACCCAGGCTTTGACTCAAATATCATGTTTGAAAATGCTGTGCCTAGAATCAGACATGGTCAGAGAGTTTTAAGGAACCGAGGATGAGTATGGAACTAATGCTTACAAAACCCTCTTGGAAAAACTTGCATGGTACCTGGCTTATAGGGTTCCTAACCTAATAATTAAATAAGGAACGTTCCTTCTTAGCTAGTTCAGAAACTAAGGATATTTTGGATACTTAAATAAGTGAGGAATTCTCCCTAATGGAGTTATTACAGGCAAAGTATAATGATCAGTCTTGGCTTAATTTCTTCTGTAATAGGCTTTTAAAAGTTTAATCTGAGATTCTTTATTAAAAGTTTTAGCATAGCAGACTTAAAAAGGGCCTATGTGGTCAGTCACTATTCTTCCTGCACTTATGTGAATAATCAGGTCAAGTTTACAAGTCCAAACTTATTTTACAAAGAAAAGTAGTTTTATTTTTATTATCATTGACCAAAATGGGACTGACTGTAGGGACATTTTATCTTTCAATGAAAAAACTATAACACATCCCCATTTCAATCAAACACAATCAAAATGAAACCTCCCAGTGCCCTGCCCCCAAACATCATCACAATGAACAAAAACCTCCCAGTTCCCCGCCTCCAAACATCATCACAATGAACTAAAACCTCCCAATGCCCCCCAAACCTCATCACAATGAACTAAAACCTCCCAGTGCCCCGCCCCCAAACATCATCACAATGAATTAAAACCTCCCAGTGCCCTGCCCCCAAACATCATCACAATGAACTAAAACCTCCCAGTGCCCCCAAACATCATCACAATGAACTAAAACCTCCCAGTGCCCCGCCCCCAAACCTCATCACAATGAACTAAAACCTCCCAGTGCCCCGCCTCCAAACATCATCACAATAAAATTTTAGGGCTTTAACATATGCGTTTGGGAGGTTGGGGG
>CAUYTI010081592.1:0-26686 GCA_963575145.1 Galago senegalensis | reverse complement strand
TAGGGAACTTAAGGATACAATAGAAAGTATCAACAATAGATTAGATCATGCAAAGAAAGAATCTTGGAAGTAGAGGATAAAGCTCTTACGATAACTCAGATAGTTTAAGAGGCAGAAAAGAAGAGAGAGAAAGCAGAACATTCACTGACAGAAATATGGGACTTTATGAAGCATTCGAATATATGAGTTTTATGTATCCCAGAAGGGGGAAAAATGCCCCAGAAGAATGGAAGCCATTCTAGACAATATTATAAATAAAAATTTCCCAATTATCACCAAAGATTCTGACATACTCCTTTCAGAGGGATATCAGTCCCTGGGTTGCCTCAACTCAAAGAGAGCTTCTGCAAGCACATTGAGATGAATCTATCTAAAGTCAAGACAAAAGAAAAGATTTTGCAAGCTTCTAGGAGTAAGTGCCAACTGACCTACAGGGGCAGATCTATCCGGATGACCACGGACTTCTCTAATGAAACTTTTCAAGCCATAAGACAATGGTCATCTATCTTTAATCTACTTAAACAGAACAATTTCTAGCCCAGAATTCTATATCCCACTAAGGTAAGCTTTAAAATTGATGGAGAAATCAAATCTTTTATTGAGATCCTCTAAAATTTTTAAATCAAACAAAAAATGTATTAAATAATGATATTTTATCTTCCCAACTTGATATATACACAAATTATAAGGCCAGTTATGAATTTAGCATTTTGAGACTACTCAGAATCCACTGTCCTGGAATGTGACAGTGACATAAAAGCAAGGCCTGTCCCCTTCTCTTCCCTCATCTATCTCCTTGTCAAACTAGGAGGGGATACAGATGCACTTTAGTTAGTTAGTGGGTAAACATGCACATACCCTTTATGTGTAAGCTTCATGAACCTTACACATACACAGCTGCCCCTCAGTCCACTGTAAACCCTGAATGTGTCTATTGGGGGCACAGTGTGCCCTCATGAGGACAGAAGTTGGGCTGAGGCCAGACAGAGTATAGAAGTAGGCATAGTTCCATTTGGGAAAAACATTCAGTGTCTCAGGCATCCAAACTATGATCTAGAAGAGGAGCCATAGGCTTCCAGAAGGCACAGTCTTTTCATCCCCAAAACTCCTTACACTATATGAAAAGGTGCTGCCACAAAATGACAATATATGAAAAGGTGCTGCCACAAAATGACAAGAGCGGGGTCAGCAAAAATTAAGCCTTATAGTGAGGATCCCCCCAAACAACTCTGGGTGAAAGATCCTCAGATTCCCCCTCCTTCATTCTGACAGAATATTAAAATTCACTTTATAGTGTGTGTGGTTTCTGGACTTGAATGCACTGGGAACATTTTATTGTGGTGATAGAATACTGAAAATACAGTGATCAAATTAAGATTTATATCTTTGGTTTCCTTTTCCTACTCCATTCTCAAGATGCTAGAAGATGTGAAAAAAATTCTTTTCTGGGAAATTTTGTCAGGTCAAGAGGAGAGTGTAAAAGGCATTAGGTTTTCCCTTTCAAAACAATGTAAGCTAGATACTTGAGAATAAAACACAAATGTTACTGAACACAACCCATAGTCTTATCTTCCAATTGGTTTTCAGTAAAATTCTTAAATATGAGAAAACAACTAAGATTCAGCATAGATCAGAGAAAGACCCTGAAAAACAAACAAATCAAAAGAGGCAAAAACTGAAAAAGTATCTGCAAAACACCAACAAGCATCCTTGGAGGGACACAAAGATTTTCGAAGAAATTGGAAAACCAAAGCCACTAATGTTCTTACATAGATAATATAATTTATTGTATTCATAAAATAAGAGCAGGAAGTTATGCCATTTTTCAAGACATGGCATGTAAAAGAGAGCTCTGGGAAACTGAAAATTTTAATAGAGAAACTAAGAAAATCTTAGTGAAGTAGAAAGATAGAAAGATAAAAAAATAAAAGGCAAAATAATAATAAAATTAGAAAGCCAATTCTAGTAGATCCAAAAATCAAGTAAGAGTTCTAGAGAGACACAAGAACAAAGGAATAGAAGAAATCACCAACAGAATAACATGAGAAAAATTCTCAGAATTACAGGATGTAATTACAGGATGAGGTTCCCTGTGGGCCCTGATGTGGGTTGGGGGTCAGCAAAGGAGATGACACTGGGGGAAAAGTATGGACTCTACACCATTGCACTTACTGTGCAAAGGCTGAGAAACCTGGAGAGGCATGCACTGTCTCATCCACTGAGAGGCAGATTAAGGCAATGTAACACTGATCCAGTGTGTGAGAGGTCTATCACTGTGCTCAAAAAAAATCAGTGTCAGAGTCAGAATTGACTTGGAGGACACCCAGCCGGTGTCCAATGTATAATTTATTGCTTGTTTGTTGGTGGGGGAAACTCCCATATTCAGTTATAAAAATCTTCTGGGTTGATGATTGTTGTACATGATTTGGGAATGTTTTGCATAAATAATACCGAAAATGCAGGAAAGAAAAAGTAATCACACACGTGATATGACTACATTTTGAAGTGTTGGCAGGACATG
Organism: Galago senegalensis; assembly: GCA_963575145.1. Classification (NCBI taxonomy): domain Eukaryota; kingdom Metazoa; phylum Chordata; class Mammalia; order Primates; family Galagidae; genus Galago; species Galago senegalensis. Next base: position 24,165 of record CAUYTI010081592.1, on the reverse strand, counting down.
TAAACACTGAGTAGTACTCCCACAAAACTATTATGTAAAACGTGAAGAGTGTAGGTGCACAATTGAAATGACTTATAGGTTAGATGAAGGCAGTGGTGGAGGAGTTTGAGTTAATAATGACTGAAACAAGTGGAACCTAAAAATAACAATTTATTTGAGTATGTAATCTGTAATTATGATGGTAATACTTCAAGTATAAGTAAAATGTTGAAATGGGCTGGTCCAGGAAGGGGAAATGGGGGGAGGGGAAAATCAGGTAAGAATACCAATTTTGGTTACAAGTTAGACTATTTAACTCTAAACTGTATACACATATAATTAGATTTTTAAAAATATTCTATTTTAGGTTGGTCCAAAGTTAGTGAGTTATCTCACTTGATTGCTCACAGTCAGTTGCAGATTGAACTCCTTGTTCTACTCTTCCCCCTTCTTACTACTGCACTTGACTTGACTAGTCTTTTATATATATATATATATATTTTTTTTTTTTTTCTATTTTCAACTCTTGTCTGGAGGAAAAATAAAGATTACTGGTATGACATGAATGAACTTGTTTTTATACAAATTTAACATAAATAAAATTATATATGTATATATATTATATATACACATACATACATACACACACATACTTATTTTTAATGGCTAGAGGGATGAATACCTTTATTTCAGTAGTGCATCAATCTTATCTGCACATTCTTTTAACACCTAAAATGTCACGAGTCTCATCTGGTTGTTAAAATCATTCAGACTGGTCCACAATCTCCTCACATGTCCTGGACTTCAGTTTTACCAAAGCAATATTAGCTGCAGATATTTTGCTCTTTGTACTCCTCTTCTTGGTAGAGAAGCAGAAGTCGAATTGGAACTGAGGAGATCCAGTTTTCTCTGTAATTTACTTATATCTGTAGAGAGATTGTCTATTTCTTGTCTTTTGATCTCTAGAAGTTTTGAAAGCCTCATTGACAAGAGATTCAAGGCCTTCTTTCAGTCTTATTTGGTTGCATGCCTATTCTTTATTATTTTAAATATTTCTTATATTAAATATTTAATATAGAAAGTTCTATGTAGTGACATTGATAGTTGCCTTCTTGCAATCTTTATCTGCAGTTAAACTTTTGAAAGTTTATCATTTATTTGTCTGTGTGTCTGTGTGTATGTGGTTCAAAGTAGTTTACACAATTCCTTAAGAAAATTGTGTCTCCTCTTTTCATCTTTTGTAATAGAGGCTCTTTGTAGCAGCCATCTGAGGCTGCTATAACAAAATACCATAGGCAGGTGTCTTAGACAACAGACATTTATTTTTCAAGTTCTGAAGCCAGGCAAGTCCATGAACAGGGTTTCAACATGGTCAGGTTCTGGTAAGGGTGTGCAGATGATTGCCTTCTTGCTATATCCTCACATGGTGAAGGTAGAGAGCTCTAGTCCCCTTCTTTTACAAAGACATCAATCCTCAAGATCTCATCTAAACCTAATTATCTTCCCAAACCCCTATCTCCAAATATCATTGCATTGAAAGTTAGGGCTACAACGTATGAATTTGGAGAGGACATGTACATTTAGTTCATGCTACTTGCTTTTCATTTCCAGAAATGCCATTATAAATTGATTTTTGAGAACTTCTTATATTTCTTGAGTCTTCCTTCCTTTGAAATTCATAGTAATCAGACATATCCTAAATACAGGTCAGAGAGAATTATCACAGCTATCAATTTACTTCTAATAATCAATCACTGAAATCATAACACTATTGGCCTGTGTCTCTCAACATTGTTGCATATTAAAAGTGCCTAGGAAACTTTTAAATATTTCAGTGCCCTAGTGTGTATCTCAGACCAACTGCATCACAGATGCTGGGAATGGGGACCAAGCATCAGTATAGCAGAACTGAAACGCATTTATGGAAATTTCTAAAATGCTAGCACTTGAGTTTCAACTTTAATGATTCTGACAAAATTGGCTTTTCATGAGACATGAACATCATATTGAAAGTCAAATGTTTATAGATTTTAGAAGAATTAAGGGGCAAAGGGTAGTCCATACTTGAGACAGGAAACATCAGAATTGACAGGAGTAATTTTATTACTGTTGCTTATCTAGTTCACATGGAGTCAAAGATAAGAAAAACTTGTCTTCAAACTATCTGAAAATGATAGATATATTCAGAACTCAACATTTAAATTACATACATACTCATTTTCAATTACAAAAGTATGTCTGGATTTGCAGTCTCCAAATTTTCTCCCTAAATAGAAATAAAATGACTCACGAATATTTACTTTTTTTATTTCTAATTCTGCATTAGGTCTACTTGATCCAAAGGCTTGGCAATGACACTGTCATAGAAGTAAAAGATATAAATAAAAAGGTTAATTTTTTGCTAGACTAAAAGATATAGCATAAATTCCTAAGAAATTGGTCTTTTCTTCTGAAGTTGGGATTGGAGAAACCGTTATGACAAACAAACTTTACTCTCTAGCTCTGAGGAGTGATATTTAAAAAACACATGGTGGTAAAAAAATAAATCAAGTCTGAGAGGCAATAGATGAGAGAATATGTTTACTCTTAGGCCCTAGAATCATTATATATTCAGAATAACAGTTTCATAGTGAATCTATCAAAACACAAACTGGTTATTTTCTTTTGCTTTAATTTCTCTTAATAATGATTTGGAATGTTTAGTTTAGTGGTAATAATGCACATGTTTGAATAGATTTATAAAGAGCTACTTGATGCTTTTATATTTTCATATATAACAATTTTGTTTTAATTCAATTTTCTAGTAGCTTTTTAATGGTACATTGACATACAATTGATCTTTGCATATTGACCTTTTTCAAATGATCTCAATAAATTTATTTCTTAGTTTGAATATGTTGTTTTTAGTTAATTTTGGATTCCTAAATTTTTGAGAAGATGGGGAAGTGGGTATTAGGCATATGCTAAAATGTAGCAACAAGGAAGAAGGCTTCACAGCTTTGGAATGACTCCTGGCATATTTATAATCTAACAAATTACATAGCTAAAAGAAAGAAAAAATGTTGTTAAGACCTACAAATTATTTTTTTATGTTTTATTTGCGCATAAATTTAATAAATGCATTATAATCCATGACTTAGGTTAGAGGAAGATAAAAGATAACCTTGCTTCTTTATGTTGTGAATTGGAATAATACATTTTTAATCTTTTACAAAATTGGTTTTTTAAAATATCTAAATGAATATTTTCATTTGTCAGTTTTAAGGTCCTTAAACTTAAAAAATCTTGCTTCTTTCTCTAACTATTGAAAATAACCTAGAATGATGAGTATAAGGCAGAGGGAGTGAAAATAAACTCTTTTTGAATTCATGAAAATATTTGAGAACACCAATACTTTCCAATATTATATTGTACTTGAAAGCAATTGTTATAACCATATGCCAGGATATTCATTAAAAGGTTCTCACAGTGATTTTCAAATGACAAACACATCACAGTAGTTGTTTTTCTTGTTGATCTTGACCTCTCCATAAAAGATGAAACCATCCATTTCTGAGGGAGACTATTATTTAGCAAGATCTCAATTGAATCAATGAAAATGCGCACTGAAACTTCTTATGAAGAATGCTTTTTTGCTATTTTTTGTAATTATGAATTCATGATCTATGGCCTGCCATACACCTCAAGCATCTTGTAATTCCGAAAGGCAGAGAGAGATGGGAAGGGGGGGGAATAGGGGAGCCGGGAAAAGAGAGAATGAAAACAGAGAGGAAAACAGGACAGGAAGACCACAGTAAAAATCAGGGTGATCTAGTTGGAGTGGGAATGAGGGGAGAAGGAAGAGAGGAGAGAAGAGAGAAAGAAAAATAGGGACAGAATGGAAAAGAGAACAGAAGATACAAATATAATCAGCAGGGAATGATCCAGCTCGTGGGGTGGGAACTTGAGGCCTTAGAGCCACATGTGGACCTTTTAGATCCTGGAGTGCAGCCTTTCAACTGAATCCAAATTTTACAGAACAAATCCTTTTATTAAAGGGTACAGCAGAGAAAGATGAAGCTTTTCTTGCCTTCTTTGGGGATTAAAAAAGAATAATCTTTAAATCAGAAGACCACATGTTTCCTATGCCAACAAAGTGCCCATTTTAAATAAATGTAGCATTTTTATTCACATGTGTATTAAAGGATCTTTTATGGAACATTGTCAATTTGGGGCTATGACCCTATAAAGATCAAGTTTAAAAGCATACTAACTAATACTTGGCTTAAATTTTTCTTGAATGAATCACTGAATCTTATAATGAAGATTTTAGATTTTAGAATGAATCACTTGATCTTATAATGAAGACTTTAGAATTTATATTTTGCACTCTACATTTTTTTCTTACCACAATGTGCCAACTCATTCCAAGAGATGACACTAAATGATGTCTTTCCAGGACGAAAACACACACAAAAAAACCCTTTAGTCTTTGGTTACTCCCTTGTTTTATTGAGTGGCCTGTGATTTGATCATCTTTATTTTTGCTATAGCACTTTGAGATCGATTCCAGTTTCATAGGAAATACGTCCTCCATCTTGGCATTACTTTAAAGCCACTTTGAATGCCCAAGACCATTTACAGTCAAACATAAACTTTCAGGAAAGCAGTTTGCAGGTATCTTATTTTAAATTTTCTCCTTGTAGCTTTGAATGTTTAAGAAGTGTTTCATATGTCTCAGTTTTATAGCTCTTTCTTCTAAATAGTGAACACTTGGTTTCTTTGGCTTTAAAAATAAAAACTTGTATATCCTTTCATTTTAGTATAAAATCTTACCCATGAACGGTTCAGGCATGATTCTGACAGATATAATCAAAACTCGGGAGTTTGTGGCAAACTAGCTAATAAATGTATGAGCAGAAAGAAAAAAGTCTATGAAATTACAAAAAAAATCAATAATTAGGAATAATACAGTGAGTTATTATTTGGTAATAAAAAGGAAATACACCATAGGCGTACACTATACACATAGATCAGAGTTGGAAAACATTAATGCATTCAAGGCACCATTATAGTCACAAGGCAACTTTGATTAAAATGTACATTCCCACTATATTCTCAACCTCCTGGATCAAAATCTCTAAGCACAGAATCTGGAAATGGAAAAGTTATATTTCAAAAATTTTCTTCTTACTTGATTTTGTATAAATACACAGTGAAATCTGAGAGATTATACTACAGAGGATTTTTTTTCAGAAAAATTCTGAGGCATTATGCTATTTTCAGACTGGGGAGAAAGAACAGAGAAATGGATATCATTTATTGTGAGTCCATTATATGCCTTCACAGAATGATGAACTTTTAAAGCTTATTTGTTTCCATGTAATTCCCCAACAACTCTCCATGATTGATGTCAGTGTTTAAAATTAAAAATGAAGACTCGTGAGACTGAATTTCTTTATGTACATCACTACTTAGGAAAGCCCAGAACTGGAATTCATACCCTGATTTTTCTGACTATGACATCAACGCTACCACACTAAGTTTGTATTCACTAATATTTAAAAATGAATATTTCAGGAACTACTTTTTCAATTATTTTGTATGACGGCCAGGCTGTGCTTTAAAATAAAATGTCTTCAGCAGTTCTAAGCAGCTCAGTCTGCACATGCTATGACCTTGATTCATTTTTCATAAGCCCTTGAGATAAAAGCATCATTTCTTAATTAAAGGTGTTTTAAACTAATCCTGTAGAAGGACTGATCCAGGCTGCGTGCCAACCAACCACGTCGTTGCTTTCTTTAAAATTCACTAAAATCCAGCTATTAGAACACTGTTACTTTTACATTTAACTATCTTTTTCTCTGTATTCTTCACTAAATTTTTGAATTTAGGTCATATATTGTATTAGTTTGAGTGAAAAAAATAGGCACATCTATTTCATTGAACCAAGTAAAATGAAAGACTAATAACCATGCTTTTATTGCAAAGCAGGCAGTGAAACTTTTTGATTTTAGGTACACTTGGCAGGTCAGAGATGTTAGGTTCTTTGGTTGTGGCTATAATAATCACTGCCTCAGTTGGATCAAAGTATTTCAAACTGTATACAGAAACAGTACACTGTACCCCATGATAGTATTAATGTACACTGCTGTGATTTAATAAAAAAAAAAAATAATCAGTGCCTTATAAAATCCAGGGGAAACTCAGGCTGTTCAGAGGCTGTCTACAGGTGTTAGTTTTCTACCTTGCAATTGTTGATACCGTTACATCCTGAACTTCACAGATGCTTAGGAAACTATTTAAGAAAGATTAGGAATGAAACTATATAATTATGGGTGCTCACCAGGTTGTGCCTTCTCCTATAATTCTTGGAGGAAGGTTGGAAAGCCAGATGTAAAGGTAAGCCTTGGGTGCTCATGTGGAATTGTTCATGACTGCACTCTGCAAGCTGGCGAGAGCTAAGCTACAGGCCATTTCTGTCCAAACTCCACATACTTGTTATATTATATTATTATTATTATTTTGAGACAAAGTCTATGTCACCCTCAGTTCTGAGTGTCACAGCTCACAGAAACCTCAAACTCCTGGGCTTATGTGAGTCTCTTGCCTCAGCTTCCTGAATAGCTGGGACTACAGGTGCGCACCAAAACACCCAGCTATTTTCTTTTTGCAGTTGTCATTGTTGTTTAGCCTGGACCGGGCTTGAAACTGCCCGCCTCGGTATATGTGGCTGGCACTGTACCACTGTGCTATGGGCATCGAGCCTGCTTGTTGTATTATTCATGGTCTATTGCTGGTCTTCTTATACCTATGGTTACCAGAGACTTTTCTTTTCATTATGCTTATCAGGGAAAACTGTGAACGCAGTCCCCCACTACCATGAACCAGGATGTTGAGTATCCCACATTGAGAGATTACATGAGTCAGCACTTGGCAGAGTGCAATGGATAGGCCTGGCATTGGGAACCTTCGTGATCATGGTGTCTCCCTGCCAGGTAAGTATGGGATTTCACTCTGTATTTTCTTTTACCTGTACCTTACCAATGAAGAAACGTGGAATTTGGGAGTATCTGGGCTTTTGTGAAGGTGAGAAAATCAGATTTTAGATGCTCATTCCTTAAAGTTGGCCTTCGAAATCAGATATTTTTTCCCTACCTTCTCAGCTTTTCTTCTTCTTCCCTCCCTCTCTTCCTTCTTTCCCTCCCTCTTTTCCTTTCTTCCCTCACTCTCTTTCTTATATATAACATATTAGGTAAATTTTGTATCCGACAAGCTGGATACTCATTTGTTCTTCAACCACAACTTATTAATGAGCTATTTCATGGATTTTTTTTTGTTTGTTTGCTAGCTTGCATTTTGAGTTTATGATATTTTTTCTCTGCTTTTATAATCTAAGAGAACATTTCTCATACACCTCCAAATTCTGATTTTCTTAATGCCAATTTGATTAACCTAATGAGAGATTGTGATGTCTTTCTCCTTAAGAGAAAAACAAAAAACACCTCAGTTATATTTCATGACTTAATTAGCTCTCCTTTCTCTCTCTCTCTTATATATACAATAGAACTTCCTGAGAAAATTGTCACTATATACTTATGATATGAAATGGGATGTTTATCCTACAAGACTCCATTCTCAATTCCAAAGTTGCCTACTACTGTTTGATCATGGTGGCTAAGGAAAGAACCAGAAATGTGGGCAAATATCTCTATGTAAGAAGGAACATTGCAGTAAGACTTATAATGATTTTCAATGATAAATAAAATATGTAACAAAAGTAATGTTTAAGTAAATCATGGGATATCGTGCCAGTGTGTTTTGCATTTATTAAAAATATTTTTGAAGACTTTTTTAAAGACTATTTTTAATGATGTGGGGAAAATTAAATAGTCGGTAAAAAACAAAATGACATAAAATTATAAAGATGAGAAATAAGTCTTAAAGAAATGAATCCAAAATATAAATTTTATACTTTATTTTGAGATTAAGACTGACACAGTATTACAGCCATTGGATTACACCATTCACATTCTTGAACTAGCCTAGCAAGCTCTCCCTGAATGTCTGGATTTTTGGAATATCTTCACCCAGATCAGTTTGAGGTATTACTTTAGGATCTTTGCCCCAGTACTACTGTCATTTCCAAGAGTCTTCCTGTGAGCATTTTTTAGAAAATTGCAACATTAATCCCTATTCATTCCCTAGCGCCCCTATATCCTTTATTGCTGCTGCCTTATCACCAGTTGTAGTGTATATTCATAACTTCTGCCTATTTGCTTCTCCCCTTAAGAATGTATCTCTCATGAGGTCAAAGGTAAGGGGTCCATTTTGTCCTCTACTTTCTCCCCCTTACACATCACTGCCTGACACTTTTTAGAATGTTAATAAGACTGTCTTTGTTGAATGAATTAGTAAGCACATGATGCTTTTGTTGTACACTTTGTTTTCTATTTTTTAAGGTTTATATTTTAAATTATTTTTCAGGTTCCATCCTACTGTTAAATTTAGGGAGAAAAGGTGCAGAAAAAAAGTCATTATGATTGAGGAGCTTCCATTACTATGGCAGTATCTTACTCTTATATCTAATCACTAAAAAAATAAGTTAATGATGGAAGTTTCACTAAAGTATAAAAAGAAGCATTCCAATTTTTCCTAATGTTAGAAATAAAAGAAAACCTAAAAGAACAGCCATCCTCAAATGAACATATTAAAAGAAAATCAACCAGATTAAAAAATACATGAAAATTAATTATCTGCTAAGAGTCTGTTGTTACCTGGCTGGGAACTTTAGCAATGCTGGAAAATTTTATAATTTCAGCATATGAACTCTACAAGCTTTTCTGGAATTTTGTAAATTTTTTATTGATATATAAGATTGTACATATCTCAGGAGTTATATGATATTTTTGATATATGATACAATGTGTAGTGATGATCATTGCACTTTCCATAAACTTTTAAATTGCTTAAGGAAATATTGGAAGTTCAAAATAAACATTTTGGTATAAAAATATAATTTGAAAATTAGAAATTCGTGTTTAATTAAATGCTTACAGAAGATATCAGTATTTAATTCCAAACCTTTTGCTTATTTACTAATCATATTTTTAACATCGTTAATTTTTGTTAACATCCAGGTAAAACAAAGGCATAAGCAAGTAATTGCCAGGATTTTGTTTTGTGGGGAATTATTCAATATGACCTCTAGAATTACATCGTCTCTAATCACATTCTCCCTATATATTGTGTGATCTTGTCCTGTCTGGAGGTTAACAAATTGTTTTGTTTTGGTTAAAAGTGAAAATGATCAAAAACTTCATGGGAAATTTTCTTATACAAGGAAAATTTCAAATAAAAGGTTTGAAAATAGAAAAAGCATATTGATCTACAAAAGTAAGAAGGGGACAGTGACTCAAGGAGGTTACGGGGCCCAGGCGTGGTGGTTCACACCTATAATCCTAGCACGCTGCAAAGCCAAGGTGGATGCATTGCTTTAGCTCAGGAGTTCGAGATCAGCCTAAGCAAGAGTGAGACCCCATCTCTAAAAACAGCTGGGCATTGGGGCTGACACCTGTAGTCCCAGGCACTCAGGAGGCTGAGGTAAGAGAATCCCTTGAGCCCAAGTGTTTGAGGTTGCTGTGAACTGCATTCTACCAAGGTGTTCAACCCATGTTGACAAGGTAAAACTCTGCTCCCCCCCTTCCTAAAATAAATAAAATAAAAGAGGGTATAGGGGAAGTCCAAGGGTGATTGAAATATTATGCATCTTGATTATGGGTGATTATATAATATAGAAATTTGTCAAAACTCAATAAATGCACACTTAAAATAGTACAGCTCATTTTATGCAAATTATATCTCAATTAGTACACCTTAATAACATTAGAAGATAACTTTAGAAAAATAAGTGAGTTTAGGGAACACATCACAATTTCCTACAAACCTCCCAGTTTACAAGTCAGTTCCCAACTTAAACACCATCAGTGGCTTCAACCTCACAACATTCTGCAATGTCCTTAAGCCTATCTTATGCAGCTCCATCTCTTACTGCATAAACTAACTGTTCCAGAAAGTCATGCCCATAAATGCTTCACTCATTCCTCACTTTTTTCTCATCTCCACAACATTATTTCGCCTCCGCATATAATCCTCTCCATGTACCAGCAAATAGCTATTTATCTTTTCCCATCTGAAAAAAAAAAATAAATAAAACCCTTTCCCATGAAACTTCTTAGTTTCTGAAAGAGGAGTCTGACGTAAGGTTTTAACCTTAGATTTTGTCATCACCACACTTCTAATGCATGTCTCATTATCTCAGCTTCCCCAATGTCATGTACCTCATTTTGCATCTATCAAATACTCCACCATGTTTTGCATATGGTAGATGCTTTCTCATTATCTGTGGATTGATAACCTACATGCTATAAACAGCTTTACAATGTATGGAAATAAAACATGTCTAAGAGCCAAAGACACACTGTTTGTAATCTTGGAGATGGGGAGGGTGGATAGCTATAATTAGGAATGGAAGAGAAACATAATGAATCAATTTGATAGCAAATAATAACACAAGAAAATTAGTAGGCTTTCCTTTTCTCATATAGTTCAATGGAACAATATGGATGAAGAATGATGGAGGAAGAGATAAGAATATTGTAATTACAGTTCCCTTCAGTTTCATCATATTAATTTAGAAACCCTGGCAAGTTGCTCCACAGGAGACAGAAAATGATGAATGTGGCAAATTAATGCTTCCTATAGCAATGTGTGGGTATTCCTTAAACTGATTCTTTTTCTTTTTCTTATCGATGGTCAAAGCAGGACCAACACATTAGTGTTACTGAAGTGAAACCTTTTAAATTTAATTATATTGGGCAAAATCGTGAAATTGAAGCCAATTATTTACAAAACACAATCTGTAACTTTCAAGAGATTGGCCACAAAAATAATTCAAGCAAACAAGTGTGTTACACACATTGGAAGATAGAAGCCATGAAAAAAAAATGAGGCAGAGAATGCATGTTATTTGGACTGATCTTTATTCTGTCTTTCTCTCTCTTTTTTACACACACACACATACACACACTCACAGTGATTTTTTGGTATGCATATGAATGTGAAAGAAAATTTAATTTGCACTATGCAATTCAATAACTATTTGCTGAACACCTACTATTTGTCGTATATCATGGGAGGGCCTGTGGTTAAAATTATTAATATGAAACAGGTGAAATTAGTGAAATTAGTGTGTAATTCAGGAGAATAAATGGGAAATTTTAATGATACAAGTAAGCATAGTGATATGAGACCACAAGGAAGAGGCTGGATTAGAAATAGGGTATCAGGGAAGTCATCCTGCGTTTGGGATCATATGAGTTGTGTCTGTGATGGCAAATAGGGCAGGGATGTTAGGAAAGTCCACTCTGAGGGAATGGTGTGTTTGGAAGAATGGCATTACGTGATTCATTCATTTAAGTTTTAACCCTCTATTGATTTCCTGTTGCAAATTGAGCTAAGATAGTTTTTGGCCAGTCAAGATCATTAAGTAGTTCACTATAACTATTGGTAGTTGATTCAGAGAGGAAGTAGGGAGCCATATGCCTCTTGTCACATGACCTTCTTTCCATTAGTGTACTAAAAAAAATGCAATGCCTGGACCAAATTTTGTCACATCTAAAATCATTTATTATCATCATGCACAAAACTAGCTGCTTCTGGAAACTAAGTTGGCATGATTTCTGCTCATTTTCTTTTTAGTTCAGTGACAAGCACTTATGTGAAAAATTCACTACAATTAAAATGCAACAATATTTTGATGGCAAAATCAAGCAATTGTCTGGCTGAATCAGATGGCATATCCACTTTCCAATAGAGGAAATGTGATCCAGACGAGTTCTGGGATGCTGCTCTAAAGGTTTTATCGACACCAACCGGACCATTACATAGTCTAATTCATACTTCCACAGCAATGTGTCCTAAACACTCGCCATTTTATCAAAGAAAAATTCATTCTATATTCAATTCCATTATGCCAATTTTGTACCTTCTTGTGCAAGTTCAGATGATATTTGAAGCACTTCCATAGATGTCTCAGCAGAGTGGATTATTAGTGAGGCACTTTAAATGTTAACTAATTGCCCTGGGTTTAGATTAAAATTAACTTTCACAACTATACATTCTACCATCTATATGGAAGTATATTAAAATAGCTTATACATAGCATTATAATTAATCAATAATGCAAAGTTTTTTGCTTTCTTTGTAAGACACATATACCACTAATTCTAAAATTAACAGACAAATACTGCTAATTTTACTATAGTTTAGCTATAACATAGAGAAATGAGATCTTTAAATCTGCCTGAAGAAGAAACTGAAATTAGGAAAGAATTCATACGGGACATTTATATTTGCATTGATTATTGATTCACACATGTAGTAGTTCAAGAGGAAGAAAGGAAAATTTCAGGCCAGCCCAAGAAGACTAACACAAATAAAACAAAAAATGCTAAGGCCCCAAGCACAACCATAGCATCAGTAGGGAGCCTCAGTTTCTTAGTTTTCAAAGACATAGAATCAATAGATATTTGCTTGAACAACAGATTGATCAATAGATATAAATTGGCTTTCATTTTAATAAATATAATCAGACAAAATATATCATAGGAACAAGAAAAAATATAAAAATCTTTACACGTTGTTTATTGGTATGTACATTTGGCACTTAACGTAGAGAATGTCAATAAACTACCAACTTTTACTCATTTGCATACTGAGTCCTCTGATTAAAATATGTGGAATATTTGAACAAGTACTATTCACATATGAAAAACTTAGAATTTTTAAATTGACAGAAGACTTGCTTTTTGCTTGTTTTTCATCTAATTTCTACTGCATTCAATGCTACTCACAAAGTAGAGTGTATATATAAATAGTCTGTGCTTTGTTTTAGAAACTCTTATCAAGAATATCGATAAGACTGGAAGAAGAACTTTTAAAGCTATCCTAACTGAAGATATTCATATTTAACTATTTTTGAAATTACACAAATTAGCTCTTTTTAAAGACTACACCTTCAATACCTCATAAATAGCTAGGTCGAAAAATCTCTCTTATCGACTTCTAGTGACATTAGATAATTATGTTTAAAAAATAGATGCTGGTAGAATGAGCTCAGGTCTTCTATTTCTGGCATGGTCATGTGAAGCCCTCCACAGACATGCCCCAATGAATCTGGTAAAAATCATTTAAAAAACCAAATATTTGCTTAAATTCTCTAGAAACAGTCCTAAGGGCATGTAGCAAATGAAGACACATTTATTCATCATAGAAACCTACTTCAAGAATAACCTTTAAGAATAACAAAAACTACTAAAAATCAATTAAAAAACAGAAAGAGAGGAAGGACCATGTGAAGACATTTTAAAAAAAAAGTTTATGTGCATGTCAAACAGGGAGGCTTCAGAAGAAACCAGCTTGCCAGCATTTTGATCTGGGACTTCTAAACTCCAGAACTGAAGAATAAATATATCAATAATATATTTATAACTTATTAATAATTATATAATAATTAATAATTCTAATATTTCTGGGTTTTGTGCCATTTACTATGTGGAACTTTTGTTCCTGCAACCCCAGAAAACTAATGAGGAGTTTTGTCTGTGACATCTCAACTATGGTATTAATTTTGCCTATTCCCTAACCTGACCCAGCCTAAAGAAAATTTTGCTCTAGATATGTTTAGTCAAGAGCATGGTCTCTCACTTCCCCACTTCCTATTAAGAAGGAAAACGTATCTTTACAGAAGGCAGTTATGTCAACACTTTATTTTCCCAGCAATCAACTGCAGAAGTTAACTTCTAAGCAAATATAGCCAAAAGATAAGGGACCCCCTCTCAGTTGGTTCCCCTTAATGAGACAGAGGCTTTTTGGTCCAATACACTGTGAATACATGGTTCTAATCACCTTTACAGAAGATTGTTTATAAAGCAGAGATTCCTTGCCAGGAGAAGCAAGCCAAGAAGAGTTGCCCTCCAAAACTTTGAGTACCAGCTCAAAACTTTGCATTGAAGGAGAGAAACATCATATATTTGATAAAGGATCTATACTCAAAATGCATAAAGAATTTTACAAGTCAATAGTAGAGACAATCTAATTTTAAAATAAAGGAAGTAGCCAAATAGGCATTTCTCTATAGTAGACATATAAGTAAGCAATATGTGCTTGAAAAGGTACTCATCATAATTAGTCACCAGGGAATTGTATATCAAAACCCTACTTCACACCTATCAGAAAGACTATAAACAAAAATATTAGATAAGTTTGGGCAAGGATGTGGACAAATTGGAATCTCTACATATTCTTGTGGGAATGAAAAATGGGGCAGCCAGTCTTTCTGTTTGATTTCCTCTAAAAGTTAAACAGAGAATTGTCACTTGTTCCACCAATTATGATCCTGCATATGTATCTCAAAAAAATTAAAATATATGTTCATGCAAAAACATGTCCATAAATGTTCAGAGCTGCATTATTCTATAGTGCCCTCAAACTTAAAACTATGCAAATAGCCATCAGGCAATGAATAAAATTACATGTACACAATGGCTATATTGTTTTATTACAGATCAATAAAAAGAAATGAAACGAAGTGGTGATACATGTCACATCATAGATAAAACTTGAAAGCATGCTTAGTGGAAAAGCCAGTCTACAAAAAAGACCACATATTACATGATTTAATGTATATAAAATATCCAGCATAAGCACAATGTACCAGTGGTTACTTAAGGAGTAGGTGAATGGGGTGATTAGGGGTAGGAGCTAAAGAGTATGGATTTTCTCTCTGCAGATATAAAAATGTTTTAAAATTGATCATAGTCATTATACAACTTTGAGAATATATTAAAGATAATCGAATTGCATACTTTAAGCAAGGCAACTTTATAGTGTTTAAGTTATATTTCAATAAAACTATTATAAAAAAGGAAGAGAGAAAGAGTGAAAGAAAGGAAAAAAAAAAAGAAGAAAGAAAACCAGTTCCCCGGGATGATCAAAAAACAAGGAGGCATGTTTTCTTCACACAAAAGTACGTAGGCAACAACAGAACTGCAAAGGCAACCTCAGGGAAAGTCCCACAGAAAGATCAGTGCAGGATCCGTACACAATACTTCTATTTTGAAAAGGAGACATCTATAGAAAGAGTTTCTAGGACTTTGTGGATAACTATAGAATATATGATTTTAGTTCTAATTTTTTAATAAATATACCTTTATCTCCTAGATCAATATTCCCATAGTAGGTCTTCAATAAGTAACAGTTAAATTTTTAAAAATGAATTCTGAATTTTACACTTTGGGATTATTTTTAGAAAACAAATCTTAAAGTAGCACATGTCTTAATTTATTGCTACTAGGCATGCATGATTGACATGGATCTGGAGCAACAGGGACTTTCAAGGGGAATTAGACAATGCCTGCATTGATTCCATCAACTTTTCAAGGAGACAAGTCAATGGGCTTGGATTTAGGAGCATATCAAACTGCTAAGAAAGTTTCTATATGTTGACCCTCAATTTATGTGCCAAACTATTGAATGTGTTTTTCTTTTATTAATAATCAGGTAACCCTGGCCACTGTTCCAGGCCATTGTTATTGTAGCTCCCGTGGATTATTTGGGAAACCACAGAGTGGTACATACTCCCTTTTTACTACCTTAGTTTTCATCCAACCAATATTTATAGGCTACTGTGCACTCTTCTAGGTAGCTGGACTACATTATGAACAAAGCAGATTTCTCCCATCATGAATCTGATAATATTTGAGCAGACGTACAGTGAACCATATTCTCTTTGAATTCTTGAAAAGGTGGGACTTTGACTTCCCTTTAAGCTATGAATATGTCACTTTCTTCCTCATCAAATCGAGATTGGACAAGAGGCAGCAGTAAAACTTGTACCTTATTTCCTCTTTATCAGTTTATATTCATGGTGTTAAAAACTATTGATTTATAGCACAACGAAATTGCTGTTTTTCTCTATACTTGAATGAACAAAAAAAGGTCTTATCAGTATCTAACCCATGGAATAATTTCTTGTTGTGTGCTTGTATTGAAGATTAAGAGTCTACTATTTGTATTTTGCCCATTATCTAATTTCCAGACTGTATGAATTTGGAAAAGAAAAAAAGACAGAAAAACCTCAGTCTCTCTTTACCTAAACTATGGGAGGTTTCTTATCTTTAACCAACATATTCAACTAGCACATCAATGTACTTGTCGGGCACGTAAGTCCTGCTGGAGTTTGATGATCTCTCAGGCTCTTCCTGAGCAATTTTAGTTTTGAGTCAATGTTTACTCAAAAGTTTATTTACCCAAGGGAAATAAGAGGCAGGCATACATTAGGAACAACACAGAAATATTCTAAAGTATTCTAAAACTAAATTCAGTTTGTTTATTTTAGTTAGTATTACAGTTTCTGTTGAATTAAAGGATTTTCACTCAAAATAACTTTTGGCCACTATTCTCTAGGCAGTTTATTTGATTTTTTATAAACAATTATAGTCCATTTGATTCCTCATGTATAAGCAAAAGTACCAGCAGTGAGGGGGACAGATACTGGCTGGACTTCATTTTGCAGGGAAGATCTGAGACAATTAGAATCGTTACATTAAGACCTGTGGTCATGCTAGGGAGACAGGAGAGTTAAAACCATCAAAACTTTCCAATTCTTTAACTTTCCCCTTATTATTTCTTTCAGTGTTTCACCGAGTTGTTTCCCTTATTAAAAGATGCACTTACAAATCATAGGTGCACATGGGAGTGAGGTCAGCAAGATGGCAGAGCAGGAGGTCCCAGCACTTCTTTCCTCACCAAAACAATCATGAGCAACCATCACACATGGAAAAAGGTCCAGGAGAGCTTAAGAGTACAATTAAGAAACTCAAATAAGTAATGTCACTCTCCATCTCCAGGATTAGAAAAAGAAAAGCAAATTAAGCTCAAAGTTAACAAAAGGAAGTAAATAAACTGTAGTTGAGTGGAAATAAATCAAATACATAATAGAAAAACAATAGCAAAATTAAGAAAATTAAAAACTAGGGTTTTTTTCTTTGTTTGTTTAAGAATACAACCAAAAAAGACAAACTCCTACCTAGATCATTTAAGGAAATAAAGGGAGAAGATGTAAATAAATAAAATCAGCAATAAAATAGAAGACATTAGAAGGGATATTTAAGTAAAATAGATCATAAGAGAATATGAATACTATATGATGACCGTATCAATGCACTGTAAGAAATGAGTAAATGCTTAGTAACATACAAAGTTCCACAGTTGATAAAAAAAAAAAAAAGAAATAAAAGGGCTAAACAGACCAATAACAAATAAAAGATTGAGTTAGCATTTCAAAACCTCCCAGGAAAAAAATTCCAGGACCAGATGACTTCACAAACATTCAAAAAAGAATTTAGACCAATTCTTAACTATTTCAAATAACGAAAAAAGAGGGAATAATTTCAAGCTGTCTAATGAGTCCAGCATTACCTTGATACCAAAGCCAGACAAAGGCATCACAAGAAAGAAACTGTAGGCCAATATACATGATGAACAAAGATTTAAAAATCTTCAATAAAGTACTAGCAAATTGAGTTTAATCACAGAGTAAAATGATCATATACCATAACCGGTTAGGATTTATGCCTGGAAAGTAAAGATGGTTAATATATGCAAATCAATCAATTTGATACATCAATTTACAGAATGAAATGTAATAACCACATCATCAAGCCAGGGGTGCCTCATGCCTGGGAAGCTGAGGTGGGTAAATTGCCTGAGCTCAGAAGATTGAGGCCAGTTTGAACAAAAGGAAGCCTCTGTCTCTAAAAATAGCTGGGCATTGTGGCAGGTGCCTATAGTCCCAGCTACTTGGGAGGCTAAAGCAAGAGAACTGTATGAGCTCAGGAGTTTGAAGTTGCTGTGAGCTATGATGCCATGGCACTCTACCAAAGGTGGCAAAGCGAGCCTCTGTCTCAAAACAAACAAATTCCATCATCTTCTCAATACATGAAGAAAAGAAATTTGAAAAAATACAACATTTATTCATGACACATCTTCATAAAATAAGCATATAAGGAACTTACCTAGACTCAAATAAATGCCATATATGTAAAACCCACAGCTATTATAATCAAGGGGAAATATTAAACTTTTTTCCTCTAAGTTCCTCTACATGGCAAGGATGCCAACTCTCGCCACCTTTATTCAACATAGGACTGAAAGTTCTAGTCAAACCAATTAGACAAGAAAATGAAATAAAAGACAAACAAATCAGAAAATATCTGAAATTATCTCCATTTGCCAATGTAATGACTAAAAAAGTAGAAGATTTTGTACACTAAAAATCATAAAATATTGATGAAAAAAAATTTTTAAATATGCAGGTAAATGAAAATATATTTGATGTTCATATATTAAAATAGTATTGCTAAAATGTCTAACTCTGGAAAGTAATCCACAGATTCAATACAATATCTACCAAAATTTCAGTGGATTTTTATACAGAAATAGAAATAAAAATTCTAAAATTCATGTGAAACCAGAAAGGACCTCAAATAGTCAAAAAAATCTTGATGAAGAACGAAGCTGGAGGCACCTTATTTCCTGATTTCAAATTGTATTTTAAAAACTATAGTAAGTAAAAATGTTGGAATTTTCATAAAAAAAGCAAACATCAGGGCTCAGCGCCTGTAGCTCAGTAGCTACGGTTCCAGCCACATACACCAAAGTTGGCAGGTTTGAATCCAGCCCAGGCCTGCCAAACAACAATGGTGACTACAACCAAAAAATAGCTGGGCATTGTGGTGGGCACCCGTAATCCCAGCTACTTGGGAGGCTGAAACAAGAGAATCATTTAAGCCCAAGTGTTTGAGGTTACTGTGAGTTGTGTCGCCATGGCACTCTACCCAGGGCAACAGCTTGAGACTCTGTCTCTAGAAAAAAAAAAACAACAGAGTAAATAAAACAGAATAGAGACCCAGAAATGAATCCATACATCTGCAGTGAACAAATCTTTAACAAGGGTACCAAGAATACACTATGAAGAAAGGACAATCTCTCCAAGAAGTTTTTTCTACTTTGAAAAAATTAATATACATTGGAGTCTTGCTTCTCCATTCTCTATTCTAATATAAAGGGAGTAGATGAGTTAATACAGGGGGTGTAGGGCAATGAACAAGTGGGGAGAAGGGAGCAGGGAGGACGATGGGGTTCACTGTGAACAGCACACCTCTTGGGGATAGGACACAATTATAGGAGGGACTTTATGTAATAAATGTAATCAGTGTAACCTAATTCTTTGTAGCCTCAGTGAATCCCAAACAATAAAAAATAATAATAAAGAAAAAATTAAATAATCACATACTCAGACAAACAGCTATACATATGCATCTTTTTGCTTAATTTTTGGTTCAGTGTTAGTTTCTGTTGTTAATCACTATATAAAATACTTTTTAAACACTTTTCCTGCATGATTGGAAATTGGGTATTTAAAATATGTGGAAGATGGCACAGCACCTGTGGCTCAAAGGTGTAGGGTGCCAGCCCCATATGTGGGAGGTAGCGGGTTCAAATCCAGCTCAGGCTAAAAAAAAACTGCAAAAAAAAAAAAAAAAAAAAATATATATATATATGGAAGATACTATTCTAGAAGAAAAAAGTATTCCTATAATTGGTTCTATGAATGAAAAAATTTTAATTAATAATCTTCAAAGAGTTTCTATTTTCATGTGTGCTTATTTGTGTCATATATTTGCATAGGCATACCTGCAAACTGTCTTTTTGGGCCTGAAAATCCCACATCTTTCTGCTTTGTTTAAGTTCAATACAGCTGTGAATGGCCTAGCATGACAGTGTTTGCAGAGCCATGCCCCTGAGAATTTTTCATTTCATACATCATTTACAACTGGCCCAAGTGATCCCATATATTCTAGACCTATATTCTTTCACCAGGAAAGGTAAAATAAAAAATTATATTTACTCATAAAAATGCGGACCAATCATGCATGGCCGTTTCTTTGCTAGCGTTCCACTTCACCCCATCAGATTGTTAGCTAACTGGGGAAAAAAGCCTGAGGCGCCCTCAAGATACAAACCAAGTTTGAGGTTTCAGTGCTGCCATTTGTTTTTATGAAGGAATTCATCTCTCTGCATTTTGACTTGTCGTCTTAAAACTCTAGCTGAAGGAAAGAAGAAAAAAAAAGGTTGAGAGAGAAATATCGGGCCGCTGCCCCGTCAAACCTTCCTATGTCCACAGTCTTTTCCTGTGCCTTGTGTGACTGAAAAGAAGGGGTGTGAAATATCGATTTCACATTTGCATGTTAGCAGTGAGCAGACTGGGGCATCCGATCCATGAGGCCGACCTTGACTCTTCCTATCTGGAACTAAGGGTCCAATTAAAAGTGGAAAGTTTTGCTCCTGAGGTGATATTAATGATCTGGTTAAGAAAAAGGCACCAAAATTCTGGAGATTGCAAAGAGGTTAGAGAGCCTGTTAGAGTGTGTTGAAATGACCCAATTTATGTACCTTGTACTATGTTTCTCCATCTTCTTACCCTGAAGTCTCTAGATGACCGCAATTTGTGCTTTTGTTCACAGTACCGCTAAAGGCATTTCCCTCCCCTACAACACCGAGAATTGCTGTTTCTGTTAGGAATCCCCACCAACTGACAAGATTTTGTTAAGCTTCACTTTACCACAGTTTATGACATGCATTTTCTTTTTTGTATATTTCCTATACATAAGTGATAACTATTTACACAACACTATTACCAGGCACAGTTAAATGACACAAATGTTAACTTATTTAATCCTCTTAAAAATTCTATGCAGTGAGTACTCATGGTAATTCCATTAACCAAAGAGGGAAGTGAGACTAGAAGAGGTTATGTGTGGCTCGGTGCCCGTAGCTCAGTAAGTAGGGCACTGGCCACCCAGTGCCACCCACTGCTAAACAACAATGACCAAAAAAATAGTCAAACAATCCCTGCTACTTGGGAGCCTGAGGCAGAAGAATCTCTTAAGGCCAAGAGTTTGAGGTCACTGTGAGCTGTGACACTATGGCACTCTACCAGAGGCGGCATAGTGAGACTCTTTCTCAAAAATAAAAATAAAAAAATAAAAGATAAAATAAAATAAAATAGGTTATGCGATTGGCCCAAATTTGGAGCACAGAGTTGGCAAGGTCAGAATTTTAACCAGAGTACAGCCCGCAGTCATGGTATTAAGTATTTTACTCTCTTGCCAACTGTAAGATTATACATGCCCTCTCTCAATACATTCTAGTGGTTTCCTTTTCAGAATATCTCCTATCCCTCACAGCTGCACACACTCACGCACAAGTTGATAATGTCTCTCATAGCTTTCTACCCCACAGAATTCATCCTTTCCCATGCCATTTGCCCCTGGTGTTTTGTTAACAACCACATTAAAATGCGACTGTTTATTTCCTTACTCAACTCCCCAAACCTGTTAGCTCCTATAGGTCATGGAGAGTACAGATTTTATTTTGTTAAACCTCTGGCATCTAGTAGACAAAGTTGAAAAACAATAAGTCCTCAATCACTGTCTATGGAATGAATAAAGCTCAGATTTTAAATGTAGCATAAGATATATTTCTTATATACATCCACACTCCAAAAGCAGAAAATTTTATAAATCAAAACTGGCCTCTGAGGGGCCATTAACAAAAAATAGCAGAGTAAGAAATTCTGAAAATTATCTCTTCCATAAAAGTAATGAGAAAACTGACAAAAATTGTCAAAATCAACTTTTTCAAAACTCTAGAAATTAACCAAAGTCTTTAAGGGAACATTTCAGAGGAAAGCAATCAGGGGAGCATTCATTCTAAAAATACAAATAAATCTTGATAAGATCAGTGCTCTTTGAGGAATTTTGACTTCCTCTATCCCTCAGATACCCCTCTTTCATTTCCATGGTAGCCTTGAAGAATAACATCCACAGTCACAGTAAAAACCAGCAGCCACTGAACAGGGCAGGAGCGGGGAGACCAGACTGAAGTTCTTTTGAAGCCTTATTCCCAGATAATTGCCATTATAAGATCCTCCCCCATCTATTATTAGAGAATGCCCAGATTTTAAGACTTAGACTAATTTTCCAAGTTTCTGTGGCCTGGATACAGATGGGCTGACAATAAGATCCTCGGGCAGAAACTAAGCTGCAGCTAGAAAGGAGGGCTATAAGCAGGGAGAGATGAAAAAAAATTAATCAAACAATAAGACTGTAAGAACACATTTCTGAATTGGAATTGGAATTGGAATCTCACTAGAAGATGCAGCCTTGCTGAGAAAGGCTTAAAAGCATAATAACATACAGAATGAACTGGGATGTTTGAGCTAAAAAGAAAAAGAAAAGGAAATGCAGCTCTTTAGTGGATTTCCAGCTCAATTTCTTTCACTGAGATTTTATTAAATCCTATGATTATTTATTCTGGAAAGTCATTTAAATATCCTTGGCCGTTATCCTTTATCTGTTAATAAACAAGATTGATTTAGAGAACAAATCAAGGGCACCTTTTGTTCTAAATTTCACAAATGCTCTGATTTCTACATCATTCTATTATACTCTTAACCAAAACTTGTATGAAGGAACAAGGATACAAGCAAGGCTGCTGACTACCTGGAACCATTAAAGGAAATGTTAAGGCTAAAATCTTGAAGGATCTGCAGGTTTCCTACTGGTAAGCTAACAAGATAGCAAGCCACAGTTACACAGGCATGTAAATAGGAATACAAGACCTCTGAGTCAGAAGGTCTTAACAACATGGGCTCCCCCAAACTCTTATTCTGTGTGGGGTAACACAACGCGGACCTGATGCAACCTGTGCAGACCACGAGGGTTAACATCAGACAGGGTAAACCACCAGCTGCTACAAAGTGGCTGGCAAATCTGTCTCTCTTCCCGTCGGGGGGTAGGTACTTGCTCTAGTTTGAATATGATTTGTATTTCCGCAAAAAAATCTCTTGTTGACATTTCATAACTAATGTTGGATATAGAGCCTAATGTAGGGTAATTTCTTAAGTATTAAGATAATTGGATTGAGGGAATTTGGGGTTTGAAAGGAAAAAGAGAGCTTGCTATGTCATTGGAAAGTAAGGAGATCTAATCCATACTTATTGGCATAGATCCCGGACAACTGACATTGTTGATGGCCGTATGGATGACGCAATTGATCATGCTGGAGAACTGCTTCCTGCCTCTAACTTTAACAATGTACATGAAGATATTCTCATCCCTCCATTCCATATCCCCAGGGTTCTCTTCAAACATATTCATTATGGTATGTTGATTAATCTGAATGTCTTACTGAGAAAGGACAAAGAAAGAGGCTTCAAATGGAATGGGAGAAAAGCCTGGCCTGCTGAATTAAAAAAAGTGTAGAGGACCCATAGAAAAATTTTGGAAACACTGTGATCAACACTCAGAAATTCTCACCAAAATAGGGAAAAGAATGTGGGTATGAGGTAATCAGTGACCAATAGAAAAAGACAAAGGTACCCAGAAAGACCAATGAAAGAGTTACAAACAATTTCCAGTGGAGAAAAGAGGATATTACACCTCTACGCTGCCCATATCTGTACCTCTGTCGCTTCTCCCTTGAGAGAGGGACCTGCTTTCAGCTATCTTTGGAGGTGCTCTAAGCCTTTTCTTTGTTCTTAAATAAAATTCCTCTGTTACACTAACACCCATGTGAAGTTACTTTTCCTTCCTATTCACGCTGCCTGTGCTGCTCTTGCTTACTTTCAGTTTCTACAAAGTTTTGCTTTCTTTTTTTTTTTTTTTTTTATTGAATGTTAACTATGTACATTGATACTCTTCTGGGGTACAGTGTGGGGT
Organism: Galago senegalensis; assembly: GCA_963575145.1. Taxonomy (NCBI): domain Eukaryota; kingdom Metazoa; phylum Chordata; class Mammalia; order Primates; family Galagidae; genus Galago; species Galago senegalensis. The sequence continues at coordinate 301 of CAUYTI010081592.1, read as the reverse complement.
TTTCACATGCATTCTGAAATACTTCCATGAAACTGGTCAACACAGCCTTCGTGTCATTTTCTCAGTTATTGCTTTAAAACGTTCACATTCTACTCTTAGAAAGATTCACCTGTACCCCTATAAGACAAACCTCAAAAGTGATCCCTCCAAACCCCCTCCTTCCTCCCATTCCCTCCTCCCTTCTCCCTCCCCCCTCTGCATGTTCTTAGGCTATTTGGTTATAGCTTTCATATAAAAGGTTTAAATTAGTCTCATAATAGGGGTGTGTACATTGGATACTTTTTTCTCCATTCTCGTGATA